>OU898276.1:200557763-200716742 GCA_918026665.1 Diabrotica balteata | reverse complement strand
AACTCAGCTTATTCCGTCCAAAAGTGGACAAAATCACCCCCAAATAGATTATTTTATGACAAGAAAAGATCTTCAAACTACCCACTGGTCATCTCTTGTTGTTGTGAAAGTGGTATCTTAGGGAGCCTATCTTTATACAGTTAAACCCTTAATGGTGCCTTAACAAACATTTTTTTACACTCAAAATGAAATCATTGACAAGAGGAAAGTTTGTTCTAATTTTTTTAGCAACCCTATTAATACCATCGGCTAAAAATGTCAAATGAATCATTTTGGGACAAAATATTTGTAAATTTTCTGCTGCCTTTACCATATATGAGACAGCGTCAAACAAAAACAAGAGTATTTCGAAGATAAAAGTTGGGCATCCCTAAAAGGTTAGGGTATCATAGGATATCAAAGTATCAAAACATACAAGGTATGCTGTTTAAAGATATATTTTGTATTTTTGCGCCCATAAGCTCCTAACGTTACATATATGTAGGAAATATTTCTTATATTAAGTATTTAGCATAGTTTTATTTGTTAGTTACGTCACTGCGAGATGCATGCCTGCTCTAAAAGGGATTCGATATTTAGCACTCGAACTGTAAAGGTTGAATATTGTGCAACGCCCCGCCGGCAGAAAAAGACGAAAACTGCTCCCAAAAAATATTAGCATCACATTAAAAACATTAAAAAATAATCTGGGCACTATAGTTTATTTTTATGAACGAGAGAGTAATTAGCATAATTTTAACTGGTACCTCCGACCACTCCATGGGCGTGCTCAAGATTAATTGAAAAATTACTTTGAATAATTGTAAAAAATAAATGAATTATTTCAGTGTTATAAAGTGTTATGTGTCTGTAAACAAAAGTGACCTCTTTTATCACACACTATATTAGAACTGACTGACCTACATTAAAAAGGGTTTTAAAAAATTCACATTTTTTTTTTATTTTTAAAAATTACAAAAGAGAAAGAGAGTTTTTAAAACCGTCTAAGGTATGTTAAATAGATGAATAAAAATATTAATATAAAACTTACAGCTACTTGTTACAAATCCAAATCAGATTCAGAAGATGAACTTTCAGAACCAAGATTTATAATAACTGGCTCGATCATTTTATCAGTAATATTGTCCAGCTTCTACATTTTTTCCTCTTCTTTAATAGTGTGATTTACTGCCTTTTTCCAGTTTTCAGGTTTTACATTATTTACGGCCTCCAAAAACAACTGTTTAACATCATGCATTTTAAAAGTGGTATTTTTTCTTAAAACTTCACTCTTTATCTGTGCCCATACCAGTTCAATCGGGTTTAATTCACAATGATATGGTGGGGATCTAAGTACTGTCATTCTACGATTTTTGGCAATTTCATCAATTTCGTATTTTTTAAAATTTTTATTTATGAAGGGCACACAACGAATAAAGTTCCTTTCTTATAGATCCGGGATGGTACGTAATATTTTTTGAACTCAGCCAATTCTGCAAGTCTTTTTTTAACCACTTGGTTGTGGGCAGTCCTTCTATAAGTCTGGAGTGATAACTTGCATTATCCATTACTATTACACAGTTCTTAGGAAGAAGATCTATCATTTGTTCGAACCATTCTTGAAAGACATCAGCGTTCATGTCTTCATGGTAGTCACCGGTACGAGTTGATTCAAAAGTTAATAAACCACCTTCAACAAAACCGTCTGAACTGCCAATGTGTACTATTATCAGCCTGCGTCCCTTTCCTGATAGTGGGTTTAAACCAGTAGATAAGTTATTTACAAAAGCGTGCCTTTGACTTGTAACAGTTTCATCCTGCCAAAATTTATTTGGTGTATGACCCTCGTTGATCCATGTTTCATCAAGATAAAATATTTTTCTTTTTTGGTTTCTCATTTCCTTTATGGTTCTTAGAAAATGTCTTCTCCATATGACAATATCGCTTCTTTCTAATAAAATAGACTTTCTGGCATTCTTTTTCCAGCGGAAGCCTATTTCTTTTAAAAGTTTCCATAACGTACTTCGACTCATTTCTGGGTAATCCTTATCATCTCGAACTGAGACAAGAACTTTATCCAATGTTGGAAATTCTTATCTAAAGAAGAATTCATGCACTTTCCGTCGAAGTCCTTCTTTAAAATGATATTCTATTTGAAATTTTGGTTTCCCTGGAGCATCACGTGGCATTTGAAAACTACCACATTTCTCTTCTTTAATAACTCTGTAAATAGTAGATTTCCCAACACCAAGTGTACTGCTAACTAACTCAACGGTCTCATCAACACTTTCACATAAACGTTTGTCTGTAAATGATTTAAAACAATTAAATATTAATGTTTTTTCATTAACTGTTAAAGGACCAATTTTTCGGCGTTTACACGGCACTTTGAAATTTTCCATAACACTAGTATACACAATAAACTGCACCTTGCAACTGAAGTACCTACTTTTAGTGAACTGTTAAGAATTTTGAATATGCCACTTGGACCTTCCTACAAACTGGAAAAACCCACTATCAAATTTTCTGTGGAATAAGTTTAGAAGGTAATTATCTAGTCAATTACTGTCGTAGATTCCTGGAATTAAAGAATTAAATGTTTGATTGTTGAAACCCTTACTTCGTGGAATGCACTCATTTCAGATAAAATAAAACGTTTTATTTTATCTAAAGAATTAAACTTTATTTTGCAAATAAGTAGGTACTTATTGAACTTTTATTGGTTATATATATATATATATATATATATATATATATATATATATATATATATATTATATATATATATATTATATATATAACCAATAAAATAAACATCTTACATTTCTTGCAAATTCATTAGTACCTGTTAACCTCCATCACTCCGACACTGGCAACCTTATTTAGGAATTAGTAACCCTCACAACTATTGTATTCTATTCTGCTCCAACCTTTATACCTGGTGGTCATACTCAATTTAAAATTGTTTTCCTATATACTTCTGTAAACTTGTTGACAAATATCTGTTTTTCATTGAGTCACCCGTATCAACAGTTTAGGGATTTGCATACATAATTTATTGTTTTATGACTCTCTCATACATAAAAATACACTATAATAGGTTAATCATTCCTCTGTGCTGCCACTTGCAAACAAATACATTATAGCAATAAAACATCAATTTATTCATAGTGCCAAAAGAATAAAGGCTAAAGTGCGATATATAGTACCATTTTTATTTGCATGTCACAGGCAACACGTATTTCACGAAGAAAAACTGTTTTTGATGTAAACAAACCGCATTCTTCGCAATTGCATTATTGCTGGTGTCAGACACTATTAACGTCTCTGCAAACTCGTACTTTTTAAATTTCTCGCCGGAAGATTGATGAACTTGCCGGCGAATTCCGACGATGGAGAAGCTTAAGTTGCACTTATTATACAACAATTCGAGGTCCTTATTTCAAACAGAATTTGTGCATATTAAATATTTAGGATGGCTGGCAAACGCAGAAATGCCTTATAGGGGCCAAGAGAGAAAGATAAATGTTCTGGCAGAGGCATTAACGCCGCCATAATAGATGTACTGCTTAAATGTTTTCTTAATTGGTTGCTGTTATAGCGGACTCGATGATGTTTTGCGCTAACGCGATGTTATGCTGGTTGCATAATTACGCAAAAAATGTAATGGTTCTCTCTACTCGATTTATTACACTGAACTTTGGTCTTTTAGGGCACATAGTGAGTTTACAATATAAAAACTTTGTACTGAAACTTTTAGTTTCGTTATATTTTTTTTATTTTTATATATCTGACGTATATACAGTTCTTATCAAATCCTTTTTTCAATGCCCTATTTCTCCTTGTTAAAATTTATCCTATAAGATTCGTCACGCTTCAGCCTTTCTCCTCCTCTAAACGCTCCAGCGTTTCACATAGAAACTGTCCTCCAACAGTTTCTATGTGAAACGATGGAATCCAAGCTGTAAGTTTTCCTATTAATGTGTATTTAATTGTAAGTTTCTGTGTTGCTTGGCAACGTTGCGTTGGGCTGTCAACAGCGAGAGATGACAGGTAACCAAAAAAAGGGGAAGCAAGCTCTTTTCTCATCTGTGTATTAGATATTTTATAATAAAGTAATCCAAGTACAATTTAGTATTTGTATCACAGGCTCAAACATAACACCTATGTGTGTGAATGCCCTGGGTAGTGGGACATTCACCTTGTTTCCTTTCCTACTTTTGGGGTATAGGCGAGATAATGCAGTAAAAAGTACTCAACCTACCAATTTTTCGTAGCAAGATGAATCGCTGACAATCAACCACACATTGATAAATGCTGTACAAGAACTATATAGAGACTCAAAGGCACAGATAAAAACAGGGAAATATCTAACGGAAGAATTTCTGGTTACAAAAGGCTTGCGACTAGAGAAAACTATTGTTTTGTTATTATATTCTATTTTATCTATAGCAATAGTAGTGTTGCCTTTGTCTGCTTTTGTAAACACAATGTTGTTTTCTATTGATTTATTTTTAATTGAAACTGCTGTTTTATTCTCTTTGTAACAGGAATTCTTAGTTTCACTACACACATCTGTAATTATCTTCCACCACCAGAGAAAAAACCCAGTACCTTCTGCTCGATTACATATACAGGCAAAATAACAACAAAAATAGCCAAACATATAAAAACGAAAGGAATAACACCAGCTTTCCGAACAAATAACAACCTAGGCAAATATATTAAAAATAACAAGAGCCAAAATAAAAAAACTTAAATAGTGGTGTGTACAAACTTCAATGTGGCGACTGCCCAAAAACTTACATCGGTCAAACTGGTAGAAACTTTAATAAACGAATAGCAGAACATAAAAGGGCTTTCAATAATAGAAAAACAGATTCGACATACGCACTTCACCTTCTAGATCATAATCATTCTTTTAATGACAAATTTAAAATTCTTCACATTCAAAATAAAGGCCTTAAGCTATCTTTGTCAGAATCTATGGAAATCAATAAATTAAAAAACACAGATATAATTCTGAATGACCAACTTGAGACAAACAGTTCTCCCCTCCTCAACCTATTTCATTAGAGACTATAAATTGTAAACGCATGCCAAAAATAGATCACTTGAGAAAGGCAATCAGCCGAAACCACTGTAGTGATAATAGTTAAAATAAAATTTGTGGAAGTTTGAAAACAAAGTTTTCAGTGTTTTATTGTTAAATATTGATATTGGTGACATCTAGTTTTCGTCTAGTAAAATGAATCGCTTCACGGAGAAACGCACAACTATTCTTTCTAGGAATTTGGGACATATAATAAGAGGAAGTATGGTGTTTGAGTTTTAGAAATTTGGTATTTCCCAAAGAAATTTTGGGAAAGTTAAATGAACCATGCATAACTATCAACTAGCTTAAATACTTATACAGTATCTTTCACGAATTTGCTACCTTTGTTCTTTACGAATTTGATATTTTGTTAACAATCTGGATTGTTTGGACGATTGGACGATTGGAATATTACAGATTGTTAACAAAGTAAAGATTGAAGTAAAGATTTACTAGGTAATTTGGATCTTGAATGAACTTAAAAGCTTTCGGTCTTCCAACATGATGAATACAACAATTAATATATTTTTAAACTGTGTCCATTATGAAAAGACAGTTTGTTTAGTTTTAATTTCTAAGATGTTTATTTTAACCTTTATAAAGGAAAATGTGATTTTTCGACCATACGATTTTTGTGCGACGTTAATTCTTCTCTCGTTTTGAACAAAACACACGCAAAATCCATTTTCCCTTATCCCGAAAACCGTGTTAACATCGAACAACCACGTGACATAAAAAATCGGCTCGAAAAAACCGCCACCTTTTATCTAAACCACCGTTGTAAACAGAATTGCTCGACATTTCACCCCGCTCGTTTACATGCGAATAAATGATAAGAGAAATCTCATGGCTTTACGCAATTAAGACAAATGCTAACAGCCACACGTCCACCGGATTTTTCACACTTTTTCGCCACTTCAACTCTTTGCTCTACTTTGGCGACTGGACTTTTACTAATCGGGAATTCCATCACGCGAGTTTAAACAAATCCCTCGGAAGTCACATTAGTCCAATAAGGACTGCTTTGTTTATTAATTCTCTGTAAAAGTTTGACTACGTAGTGAATTAGTTAAGAGTATAATATATGGGAGGTGTATATTTATGTGGGACTATCATTTTATCCACGCTTGTTCAATTAAAACCTATCTTTGGTTAATGATAGGCTTAAAAACAATTGTAGTCACTCAGCTGACATTCTGCAATATTGGTTATGTTTGTAAACATTAATTTTTGTATCAGCGGCAGCCGGCCAGGTGAAGTAGGTGCAGTTGAGGTTCACCAAACAAATATAATTAAATTGAGACAAATAAATAAAAAATAAAAGCAACATTGTTATATCTAAATTCTGAAATTAATTATTTCTCTTTTAATTAATAAATAAAAAAGACAACTAGCTTTATCAGCGCGAGGTACTTGACGGTCAAGTCCTGACCTGTGTCACTAGCCGTGTACGATTCAGGAATAGGGAATAGGTGAATATCATTTTTGAAATGCGGAATTCATCTGCACAAGCGTTCACGGTTGCCATGGCAACGTGACGTCAGCCTGTCGTTAGTGATAGCTGAGAAAACTGGCAAGTGCAGATCAATTGAAAAATAAACTATCCGTCTTCACCTACTAGTTAAATGTGTATTATATATATAGTACAATATTTTGAAATTTAGTCTATTATATAGATATTTTTTTTATACAGTAGACCCGCGATTATCCGAGTCTAGGTTATCCGAGCCCCTTGGTTAACCGAGACAAAAGTCGTAGCTGGTGAGTCACAATATTGCGAATAGTAATGCGCCGCTAGGTCGAACAGAAACGTTCAGAAATTGGTCATCGCCTTATTTCCAGAAATTTCTGTATCGCGTTTTGTGTACAGTTATTTTTGCTATGTTATTCAGAGTGAAATGGACAAGGGTGAATCAATGAAAAAAGTTGCTTCAGACTTAGATGTTGGATAAGTAACTGTTGGAGATTGGAAGCTGAGGCGTTGTTCTTGTGGTTTTCACAAATGAGAGGATTGGGCAGCTCAATAAGTGGCCGAATACATCAAGCAAAAGCTATTGTATTTCAGAAAAAGTTTATGGATGAAGGTTAAAAATTTTGTACTAGTAAGGGATGGATTGACTCAGTGAAGAAAAATATGGTATTCAACAATTGAATTTTTGTGGCCAAAAATTTCTGCTGACTCAACTGAAATTGGAACATTGTATTCAAAATTACAAGAGAGAGTCAAAACTATGATCTGCAACAATGCTTCTAATTCAATAAAACTAAGACCTCTTTCAATAAAAAAATCCAAAAGTTCAATGGCATTCAACTCTCTCTTCAACTGACTCTCAGTTTGGTTTGGTAGCAGCAGCTACCAAACCAAACTGAGAGTCACGCAGAGAAGAATGGAGCGGTCCATGTTAGGAATAACTCTCCGAGACAGAATAACAAACGAAGACATCAGGAGAAGAACCGGAGTGACTGACATCATCGAGAAGATAGCCAGACTAAAATGGAGATGGGCAGGACACATAGCCAGAATGACAGATGGGCGATGGACAAAGAGGTTATTGGAATGGAGGCCAAGGGAAGACAAGAGAAGCGTTGGTCGACCACCTACAAGATGGACTGGCGATTTAAGAAAACTCAATAAAAACTGGATAAGAGCGGCGCAAGATAGACGGGGTTGGAAACATGAGGAAGAGGCCTATGTTCAGCAGTGGACTCTTGAGGCTGGATGATGAATGGCATTTAAAAATATCCAAGTGAATTACTTAACTACAATCTATAAAAACCATGCAATGCATGGATGGACTGCAGCATTTTTAAGTACTGGTTTTTTAATGACTTTGAACCAGTCATTGATGCCTACTAAAAAACAAAAATATTCTTCCAAAAGCTTTGTTGTTGCTGCACAACGCAGAGTGAATTGATTAGTGGTGACATAAGAGCTGTGTTCCTTTCACTCAATGTGACGTCTTTCATCCAACTCCTAGGCCAAGGCGTGATAGAAGCAATGCAGAGGAATTATAGGCGAAGGCTTCTTCAGGTACTACTGAACAGGCTGGATGAAGGACTGACTGTAATTGACGCAATGAAGAAGATCATGGTTAAGGTGTTTGCTATTGGATTGCATCTGATTCAGATAGAAAACAAAACACTGGATCTTCAAAAAGAAACTGATGACTATGAAGTTGATACTGTAACCAACAGATATTTTATATGATGTTCTTCAAAAAAAGTCCCTAGATATTAATTTTTTTTAAACCAGATAAGGAGAACTCGTCAATTAATAAGTGATAAAAGAAATGAAGAATTTTTTAATTCTATTTTTGAAAAAGCAAGCTCAATGACGGTCATTAATACTTCCAAACGGTTTAGGTGTGGTGATGGTATGAGCAAGAATGCAATTACTACTCAATACAGAGCATTATTTTTTAAAATATATGATCATATTTTAATGGAAATGGATATACATTTTCAGGATTGTGATAAATTAAAATTCGTACGCTTAGCAGACACAACACAATTTGACTCATACAGTTTGACCTTTTCTTCCAACGCTTTTCAAAATTTATTTGAGTTTTATGGCACACAATTTACTAAACATCAAAGACTTAAAAGTGAGTTCTGCCTTCTTTATGCCGACTAAAATTACAAAAATGTGAATTTGCAAGAATTGGTTATAAAGTTACAACCAATTAAAGACATTGTTGCAGAAGCCTATAATTTGTTTTCTGACAATTCCATCAACAAGCGTTTTCGTAAATAGAAGTTTTTCGTGCTTAAACCGGTTAAAAACTTTTACAAGAAACACTACACTATTTCACAAGATAGACTATCCAGTTTGACTGTTATCGCACTTCATAAAGAACTGTTGAATGAACTTATGCAGAAGCATCTTTTCATTGATAGATTTGCCTCCTTAAAAGACCGAAGGATCGACTTGATTTATAAAAACTAGATAAGTCAGTTCTATTAGTCTATCTAATATTGCTTTTTTTTTGTTTAAGTATCTCTTCACCCTCGGTTCTAGTATCATTACCATCATCATTTCGCAACCTCTTGCATCCAATTTTGGATATAGGTCTCCTCCATATTCTTCGATTGTTCTCTATCTTGTGCCATCTGTATCGAATTTCTGTTTTTCTCAAGTCATCCATCCATGTTTTTCGTGGTCTACCTCGGTGTCTTTTATCTTCTCTAGTTCTCCTTTCTATGAGTCTTTTGGTTCACCTATTATCATTTAAACGTGCTACATGTCCAGCCCATCTCCATTTGGCTTGTGCAATTTTTTCTATGACATCTGTCACTTTAGTCCTCTCTTTCTCTCTCCCTCCCTCTCTCTCTCTCTCTCTCTCTCTCTCTCTCTCTCTCTCTCTCGTCTGTCTGTCTGTCATCCCGTGAGAGGTTGTTGGACCTCCACATGGCGCCTCCCCAGGTGGCGGATAGGGGAATGCCTCCTAGATATAGGTGGTACCGGGGAAATGAAATACTCGGGGCGGACCAAACCAGTAAACGCTGCAGTGTCTGATCCAGAGTGATCGGCTGCGATCAGCATCTGACCCAGAGACTGAAACTCAACAAACCCGTTTTACCAGGTGTGGTGTTTTCATCGCCAAAAACCCTCAATGAAATGTCGAAGGTTTAGAATTAAAATACTTCAGGCAAGCAGAACGAATCGTATTTAGTATAAGTGCCCTAAAAAACTGTTTTCAAGTTATTAGAGCCCTAAACTCCACATTTTTTTTAACGAATTATGAATGAGATTTGGGCGCAATGTAGGTACCAAAACTCCTTTTGGCTCCAGCAAGGTTTCCTTGTCTTCACCACTTTTTTAGCCCACGAGCCACCGCTGTTTTGTATACTCACACTTTGCAACCTTTGCAAATTCAGTCGCTAGTGCAAACAATGTATGGAAACGAATGTTTTGCATATTCAACTGTCAAGGAATGGTGTCGAAACTTTAAGAGTCAAAGAGGTGAGACGGAATGATAAGCCGATGCTGGCGAAATTCCGTTTCACCTGGTATAGATTCAAAACCAACGAAATATTCTTTCATAAATATTTTAAATCAATCATTGATAGCACTTAGTGTTTCCTAAAACCGCAGTTGTAAGTCAAATTCATTCATTCAAACCATCAATGATGCCAGTAGTTGGTTTTTAACACAGAAACAACATTGCGCTAAGCAGTTATTCTTATTGGAGGGTGCCGGTTTACAACATCCCTTCCATGGAGAGGCTTATATGCAACAGTGTCTCTTTCAGCGGCTTTGTTCTTGCTGTAAGCCCAATTAGTCCGCTAGCCTTCGACAGCTCAGTAGAGAAACTAAAATGGACTTTCAAAGTTGCTTTTATCTGGCCTGTTGAATTGATATAGTGAAATAAAACAATTACTTGTTTAGAAAGAAACTGTAATTGAAAAAAGAAAGGGCAAGAAATAGAGCTTATAAAATTTGAGTGTGTAACTTATCGTAGGAACTTAATTTGAATATTACAATTTGCGAACGAAAGCGAAAACACCATAACACTTATTCACATATTACGGCTTCCCGGTCAATTGCGTAAACTGCAATGTGGAGAATCCTCTCCGAACTTTTGAAATATAGATGTTAGCCCTACGAAAGTCGCTAAATCACTAGCCCCGCTGGAATATTTTTTTTTGTTTATGCATTTTGAAAAGCCGGTCTGTCGTCAAGTAGGCGCTGTGGGCGGGGATTAACATTCTCAGAAACAAGGTCTAGGTAGACTGGATTTATTTAGGTAACCGACGCAAAAATAGAATTATTTGATACAAAATAGAATTATTGGTTTGGAGATATAGTTCTCCAACACTTATAATTAGATGTAATAGTGAAATTAGTCTCAGTAAAATGTAATGAAATATCCCACAACACATTGTTACCGGAAAATATCGCCATTCGCTATCCATTCTACATATGAACTTTACTTAATGTCTAACTAAAATTAGCTATTGCTATTTAATGCTAGAATTAAATTTAAGTTAATATTTCTGTAACTTATTCTAATCTCAAGTAAGCCTTGAGTCTAGTATTATCACAACGCATTTTACTTCACTCGCTAGATTTAGATTTTAAACTTAGATGGGGGTTTATGTTAAAACCTACATTTGAAATCCGTTTTCTAATTATAGTCAGATCCTGTTGCATTATACATTTGACTGTTCCATTACATTTGTCGTACGCTAAGATGACCAGATCATCAGCGTAGCCCCAGGACATGGTGACTGTCGTTGCTGAGTCTAGCTATCAGCCAATCCAAGACTAAATTTCACAAAGGAGGAGATAAAACCTGCGGTCGCTGCGAACAGCCACATGTTACACCAGCCCAGTTAGAGAAAATTCCTATTGATAATATCGTAAAATTCTCATTATTGATGATGAAAAGTATTTTATTCAATTCCGAAATTAACAAGTCTGATTAATTTTTTTGGCCAAAGCCATTTTTGAGAACAAATTCCGAAATGAAGGGGAACGTTTAAGGGAAAAGTGAAATTTGCCAATAAAATTTTGACATGGTGTGCCATCTCAGCAGCTGGTTAATTACTATTTAACTGGGAATAAGCCACAATTAAAGATAAGAAGAAGTGGAAATTGAAACCTCAATAAACGTATTTTTATCTTTAATTGTGGCTTATTCCCAGTTAAATAGTAATTAATTTAAAATGCCACAAGAAAATAGCTTCAGAACAATACTCAGAAGCTGGTGTTTCACAGCCATCTGTTGGGCGTGTTCGCGGTGAAGCTCTCAATGCTGACAATTACGTTGACAGGTGTCTTATAAAGTTTGTTAAATTTATAAATACTCATCACGCCAATGATGAAATCATATTTTGGCCCGACCTAGCGTCATGCCATTACGCCAGGATAATCATCATCATCATCATTGGCTTTTACAACTCTTCGTGAGTTTTTGCCGCGTTTACTATTGTCTTCCATTGATTCCGATCCTATGCTATTATTTCCCATGGCCTCACTTCCATTTTCTCCAGGTCTTCACTGACTGCGTCTTTCCACCTTTTTCTAGGCATTCCTGTCGATCTTCTACCATCTGGTCTTTCCCAAAACACATTGCTAATCAGTCTGTCGTCATTACTCCGTACCACGTGGCCTGCCCATCTTAATCTATTGGCTTTTATGTATCTTACGATGTTTCCTTTCCCGAAGAGAGTCTCTATTTTATTGTATCTGCTCCTCCATTCATTTGTCACGCTGTCCCTGCAAGGACCATATATAATTCGCAGGATTTTGCGTTCCCATACTAATAGCTTATTGATTTCTTTCTTTCTCAATGTCCATGTTTCACTTCCATATGTCACTGCTGGTCGTATTATGGTTTTGTACATTTGGATTTTGTCACGCCTTGAGAGAAGCTTTGACCTCATTAGATGTTGAATGGCAAAGAATGATTTATTCCCCGCCAGTATTCGTATTTCAACCTCCCGTTCTCCTGTGTTTTCACTGGTAATTGTTGCTCCTAGGTATTTGAATTCTTTGACCACCTCAAAATTATGATCGTTTATGGTAATGTTTTGTCTTATTCGCTGTCGTTCCTTTTTTGATACGACCATGTATTTAGTTTTTTCTTCGTTTATTTTCAGGCCTACGCTTAGTGTTGCTTCTTCAAAGTTCGATACTATATCCTTAACTTCCAGTGTTGTCTGTGCTACTGCATCTACATCATCTGCAAATGCGAGAATAATCTTTGCTCCTCTGGCAGTTATGTCTGGTTTGACTTTGGTATAGATTTTTCGCATTGCGTATTCCAATGCTAGGTTAAATAGTAATGGGGACAGCTGGTCTCCCTGTCTGAGCCCGGTGCTTATGCCGAAAGCCTTTGAAGTTTTGCCTCCTATTCTAATTTGTGCAAAGGAATTGTTGACACACATTAGCGCAATCATGATCAGCTTCTTTGGTACGCCTAACTCCATCATTGCACAGAATACGCCAGGATAATGACAGAATATAATTTTTGTTCCCAAGCGCGATAACCTTCCAAATGTGCCTCAGGCGAGGCCTATAGAAGAGTTTTGGGCTGTTTTAAGTCGAATGATGTATAATAATGGCTGGGAAGTCCAAACTGAAGATCAGCTATAGCGAAGAATTTTGCAAAAATTTTGTGAGAACGACTTTATTTATATAAACAAGTTTATTGCACATACATGACCACATTTATGTACCATCGAAGATCACGAAACTCTTTCAGTTGTATAAAAATATATTATAAACCTTAAATATGTAGACTTAGTTTCCTGTATTTACAATAAAATTTTTCCATAAGAAAAATTTTTGCATATAAAAAAAATCTAACCTGTTGTCATCATTAGAAATTTTGCTCATCCGCTACTACTTTATGCTACCACCATTTCCGTGGCATTGGTTTTGCGCTTTGCATATTACTATCTAGAGCTCTTTTTGGTACTCTTTCGGCCTCCATTCTCATTACATGACTCTGAAGTTTATGAGTGACATTCATTTCAAAAACTATGGTAGAAGGAAAGTGGTCAAAAGAGTCGTCAAGCTCTTATAGAGAACTTATCTACGGAACTCAAATCTTGATCGGCAGAGGCCGCTCACTAATAATAACTCATATTGGATGCTGTGAATGATATTGAAGGTGATTTAGTGGAGTTTCAGTCGACATCAATCCAAGACTACTATGAAGTCAGATATCTTTTTGTGATCTATGCTATTGTCTGTCAAAGTTTATTGTTCTATGGGAAATGTTCTGCCAATTTTTGCCAATAAACGATGTAGAAAGTACAATAATAAAGTGATTTTTTAAAAGTCTTTCACGGTTGATGGCGAATACTAAAAAGTAACTTTGGATAAAACAAATAGACAAAATAAAACAATCGACAAAACAAAAACAGAGACCGACAAAAAATCTATATAAAAACTAAAGAAGCAAAGGCCCCATCCTCTTCTGAGAGCAATTTTTGACTCTATTTCCCAGTTTACATAAAGTTTTAAAAAATTACATATATATAAATCCATTAAATCATTAAAATTGAAAATATTTCCATTGAAAAAACATTCGTGCACTAAAAAAGCACGTATGTCCCTTGGAAAAACAATAAATTGTACAAATGTACGGGCTATAATTCCCTTTTGTTTATCCTCTAACTCGCTTACACAAATTGTAAATAAAGAATAAACTGGGGCAAATAGATATATGTTAAATATAAAATTTCCTATTAGTCGTTCATATTTTATTGTTTTAATGGATAATAATAATTGTTTTATGCCATTGTTTGGCTGTTTTGAAATATGCAACAGGCGATGCCTGTTTTTATCGAAAGATTTTAAAGTTATCGGTTTTTATTCAAAAGCTGGAAATAATTGAATACCAGAGGTATTTGCCTTTATAAGGGGAAAGATTATCTTATTGCCTTTGGTCTTAAAAGCAATTAGCTGCGCAAATATAATTGAGAATGTGTGGCGGCCGTAGCTTTGATTTTTGGCGCCAACAACATTTTCATTTCCAAAAATGTAATGAGCTATCACCCTGCTTCGGAGGGCACGTAACTAGCCTGTGTTAGTGTACGTATCTACACTAAAATGCAGGGTTAAAATACAATTGGCGTCGGAACAATCCAAAAGGATTCCGGCAAAAATTATTAATGCGTGTGTTATATAATTCTCGTGCCTCGAACAGTTTTGTGTAGTGTAAATAATCACAATCAATAATTGTGGCTTAATCCCATAAAAACATAAAATTTAATATATACTTCTTCAATAAACTTCGTAAATACTTTATTAATAATAGATTTTATGAAAAGAAACAAACTATCCTATTCAATAATTTCCAACACCAAAATTATTTCTTGAGGACTTTAACAGCCATAATCTTCTATGAGGTTCTGAAAAAATAACTAAAATTGGAAAGTTATTAGCAAACGTATATATACATCAATAGCCTAAATTTGACAATAATGAATGACGGAGCTAAAACTCGTTTCGACGAAGCTAATGGAAATTTTTCAGCAATTGACTTGTCTATTCCTGACCCATCGACGTTACTACTTTCGAAATTGAAGGTGTTGACCGTCACATTTTGTCCTATTCTGTCTCTTCGTGTCGTTTTATTTATACACATATATTTCGTCTTCTTTTCATTAATCTTCAGCTCTATTTCACTTGTTGCTCCTTCCAGCTTGTTAAAAATGTCTTTCGTGGATATGATGGAGTCTCCAACAAGATCTATGTCATCTGCATATGCGAGTGACAGCTTGGGACCTTGAACCGAGAGCAATTCTATTTTTATTTTGGCCGACCTCATGACTTTTGCTAATACCAGGTTAAAAAGTAGTGGAGATAACCCATCACTATGTTTGAGTCCATTGTTGATTTCAAAGCTGAAAGACAGTTTATTATTTACACGTACTTTAGATATTCCACCCTCCAAAAATCGACCTGTGTTTGGGAATTTCCCTCAAAACTCTACGGTTCTTGAAGTAATGATAATATTCCATAATTAAGCCATTCACTGTATATGCACCTAGTTGTTCTGCTTTCTGTTGCACATATTCCGGTCTCTAGTCATAATCCTTAAATTAGGTTGTCCGTTACGTGTGTCCAAGACATTTTGCTTTATTTGTAAGGCTAACTACTTGTTAAAATCCTGGTATATCCCATTTTCTTTTACAATGTTATCTCGTTCCACTTTTGATACATTTCGCACATGCTTCCATACAAAATCTTGACTACAGTTATATATTTCTATATAAACTCGGGTTCATTTTCCCCCATTCCCGCCGCCATATAATATGCATTTCTATACATTTTATAGGTCGTAAAATACCGGGCTGCATAATAAATTCCACAACAATTTATTATGTACT
Organism: Diabrotica balteata; assembly: GCA_918026665.1. NCBI lineage: Eukaryota > Metazoa > Arthropoda > Insecta > Coleoptera > Chrysomelidae > Diabrotica > Diabrotica balteata. The sequence continues at coordinate 200,700,820 of OU898276.1, read as the reverse complement.
TACATTGTTTGTCACAGTCATAAATTGAGAGAAAAGCAAATGTCAGTTTCGGGAATCCATAAAACTAACGATGAATGCATAAATTAATACTAAACATTTATTTGCTAGATATATTTTATGTAATTATGCCATCATTAAGCCGAAATAATTTATGGATATTAATGAAATATTGGCAATTGCGGTTCTTATTGACAGCTACAATAGCTCAGTTAACTAAAAATACTATAACCAAAAATAAATTCGTAATAGTCACCTAAAATTTGCAAAAGCTAATTGGAAACATCGTTCGTAAGCAATTTTGTTAATTAGATAAAACTCTTGCTATTTCTTCTGTATTTTGCACTGCTAAGCAAAAAGAGAAAAAAATACATATGTTTCATATATAACAATGTGGCTTGTTTTACATTGTTCGCCTGTGGTTTTATTACTACAGTTACTCTCAAAATGTCTATATTGATGATTATTTGCTGAATCTTTTCTTACAACACGGCAATACAAGGCCATACTTGTTATTTAGATCTGTCAAAGAACTAAGCAGAATTTTTAGCGCCCAGACTGAAAGGATAAAATCTGTTTTATCCTTTCAGTCTTTTCAGTCAGTTTTTTACAGAAGGCAATTAACCGTATTTTACTGATGTTGATTTCTTATTCAGGGAGTTCGTTCTTGAATGCCTAATAAATGGAGGAAATACGTTGAATATCGTGAAGGGGTAGTGAAGCGCAACATATGATGCCGTATCCTGTTGGCGTCACTTAGCCTCTCCTACTCAATTCCTATCTTCACCTCCAAGCTGGTACACACCGGTAACCTGAGCAACCCCACTGGAGATTGGGTAACCAACCCCCAATGGAAGGTGGGGTCAGGGCTGACGAAGAAGGGAGTCTTGGTCCTCCGACGAATAGGGGGTTGGGCTGAAGGTTAACTACCTTCTCCTAGAAAAACCATGAGTTATGAACGTTCAAGGAAGAAAAGCCGGACTGATTAAACGACGACGACTGTGCGAGAAAAAGGAACACGATTTGAGGGTTGCGACATGGAATGTTCGAACATTGTACAGATTAGGGGCTCTCCAAAATCTCTTAAACGAACTAAGTAGATACAAAATTGACATAACTGCCATACAAGAAATGAGGTGGATTGGAAACAATATTATGGAAAAAAAGAGCCATACCATTTTCTACAGCTGCGCTCCTAAAGATCACATTTTGGGCACTGGATTCATAGTTAACAAGAGAGTAAGACATATAATAAAAGACTTCAGAGCCATCAGTCCCAGAATGTGTATTTTAAGAATTAAAGGACGTTTCTTCAACTACAGCCTAATTAATGCGCATGCCCCCACAGAAGAAAAAGAAGAGGAAGTCAAAGAAGAGTTTTATGATGAATTAGAGTCCGCATACCAGTCATGCCCAAAAAGTGATATAAAAATAATTTATGGAGACTTAAACGCAAAAGTTGGAAGAGAGCAGCAATTTCAACCCACAATAGGTAAGCACAGTCTCCATGAGCAATCAAATGACAATGGCAATAGGTTGGTAAACCTAGCAAGATCACTTAACATGGTGATTGCCAGCACATACTTCGCTCGAAAAGATATACACAAAGGCACCTGGAAATCACCAGACGGACTTACAGTGAATATGATAGATCATGTTATTGTAGACTCAAGACACCAATCGAATATAATAAACGTCCGTACCAGAAGAGGGGCAAATGCGGATTCTGATCACTACCTGGTCGAAAGTAGGATAAGGGCTAGAATTTCAAACATCAAAAAGGAAAGAGGCTCTAAACATGAACGATACAATATAGAAGGACTCAAAGAAACAAACAAAAATAGAGAGTACAAAGAAAATATAAGCATCAAACTAGAAAACAGACCAAAACATGAAAACCTAAATGAGGAGTGGGAAGAGTGCAGAGAAATCATAAAAGAAACAGCTAAAGAGGTGTTGGGCATGGAAGGTAAAGAAAGAAGAACAAGAACGAATCACTGGTTTGACGAAGAATGTCAAACTATAACAGAAAGAAAAAACAGAGCATATCTACAGATGCAACAGAGGCACAGAACCCGACAAGCAGAGGAAGAATATAAACAACTACGTAAAGAAGAAAAGAAAATTCACCGAAGAAAGAAGAGAGAATATATCAACAAAGAACTTCAAGAACTACAAGAACTAAGTAAACCAACAGAGACAAGAAAATTTTACCAGAAACTCAACAAAAGCAGAAAAGAGTTCAAACCGAGAACAACGATGTGTAAAGATAAGGAGGGTAATATATTGACAGAACAGCAAGAGATACTTAGAAGATGGACAGAACATTTTAAGGAAAAGCTTGGGGTGAATAGGACGGAGATGAACCCTGATATACCATTAGACCAAGCAGACAACAGAGAAAAGAGTCCACCAACAATAGCAGAGATTAGAACAGCAGTGGACAAATTAAAGAACAATAAATCACCGGGATCGGATCAAATATCATCGGAGCTACTGAAAGAAGGAGGAGACGCATTACTTAAAGCCATACATGAGCTGATAAGAAAGATATGGTTGAATAAACAGCTACCAAAGGAGTGGAATAGCGGCATTATTGTACCACTACATAAAAAAGGAAACCAGTTAGAATGTGAAAACTACCGTGGAATCACGCTGTTGAATGCGGCATACAAAATAATGTCCAACGTAATGTATGAAAGACTTAGACCATACGCTGAAAAAATAGTTGGCAAATACCAATGTGGCTTCTGTAGACAGAAGTCAACAATAGACCAGATATTTGTTCTGCGACAGATCCTTGAAAAAACAAGTGAATATAACATCGACACACATCATCTCTTCATAGACTTCGAAAGCGCATATGACAATATAAACCGAGAATTCCTAACAAAAGCAATGAAAGAATTTAATATACCAACACAGCTAATAGAATTGATAAAAGAAACACTAAAAGTAAAAAGTAAAATCCGGATACAAAACGAATTAACGGAAACAATAGATGTGAAGAAGGGACTACGCCAGGGAGACGCTCTATCATGCATATTATTCAACATCATACTTGAAAAAATAATAAGAGACACAACAGTTAATACCCGAGGAACAATAATTAATAAAAGCGTGCAAGTACTAGCATTTGCAGATGATGTTGACATAATCGCAAGATCAAGAAGAGAAATGATAGAGGCATTCACTCAAATAGAACGAGCTGCAAAAAATAGTGGTCTTAAAATCAATCAGACAAAAACAAAATATATGCCTGCAAATAAAAACGCACAAATAAGGCAGCTGCCAAATTTAACAATAGGAGAATACAACATTGAGGCGGTAAAAAACTTTACATACTTAGGATCCCTAGTTACGTCTGATAACAACGTTGCAGAGGAAGTGAAGAGGAGAATATTTATTGCCAATAAATGTTACCATGGCTTAATTAGGCAACTAAGATCAGATAACGTCTCCAGAAAAACAAAATGCCAAATATACAAAACCTTAATAAGACCGGTACTCACATACGGTTCAGAAACCTGGACACTCTCTAAAAGGGAGGAAACGTTATTAGCCACCTTTGAAAGAAAAATCTTGCGACACATATATAAGGGCACAAAAGAAAACGGGATTTGGCGGAGAAGGTATAACTTTGAACTATACAACATATACCAGGATCCGGATATCATAACATTCATTAAAATAGGAAGGCTACGTTGGATTGGACATGTGGAAAGAATGGAAGAAGGCGAAATACCAAACAAAATATTCAAACAAGTGCCAGTAGGAAAAAGAACAAGAGGAAGACCGAAGCTGAGATACGTAGAACAAATAGAAAATGATATAACAACATTAAAAATTAAAAACTGGAAAAAAAAAGCACGAAACAGGTCAGAATGGAGAAGAATCCTTGAACAGGCCAAGACCCAAAAAGGGTGTCTTTGATTGCTAATTAATGCCGATGACGCGAGTATTAATACACTTAGTTTGTGTCTTTTAAAATGAATATTGTATAGTTTGTCTGTCTAAGAATTAAATTTAAAAAGATAACTTTTATTTCTACAACACAGTCATATTTTCTGAAAAGAATAATCTTGTAACATAATTTCACGTCCTGGTTAGCAGCGTAGCCAGTCTGGAATTGTTACTGTTTAGCACAAAGCTCTCAAAGTGAAATTAACGAAAATTAGGTTACAATGTCCTCTAGTCCACAATTGTATAGTTTTAATTTGCAAAATACACGGCTGCTTTTGAAAAGTGCACTGAGGTGCTGTTTCTATTCTGGTTATATTCATTGTAGTTTTTTGTTTTATTATGTTTCTGGAGATAAGAAGTCATGATTATGATGCAAAAAACGTATGTGAAATAATAAAAAATGCTTTAAATAATAAGATTCTTATAATAATAATCCGAAAATCCAATTACGATCCTATATATTAGGTTTGTCTGTCAGTCCGTCTAGTATTAGACTGAAAACACTAAGTAAATCTTAAACGACACTAAACAAAGTAAGCAAACTTTTGTTCCTGAACATAATGTTAATGCCAAAACATTAAGGCCATACGTTAGATAGAGAAAAACTGAGGAGGGATTCTAATTCAGCACTTCAAGTTATTACGTCAAAAATTGTCAAAACGGAAATACTTACCGATTTGGAGAAAATTAATTAAAACGGTACAGCCTGCAAACGACAATGACTTATTTTGACTATGGATTCATGGTCAAAGTGCAAAAATATGTCTAACAACATGTCTTTATTGATCTAAATTAATGATTTTTGTCGACATGATTTTTGGTGTTTTGAGTTTGACATGTCTCCTTAGCTAATACGGGTACTCTGATTCTGAATATAAATTCGGTTTAAGCCCATCACGTCTAAATTTTTCACAAAATTAAAAACACCTTGTGAGATATTATGTACTAGAGCAAACAAATACCTTGATTGATATAAGGTTGAATGCTCGAATAAATGAACTTTGATAAAATGAAAGGCAGATATCGAGCACTTTTTTATTAATTAAATCTTGCTTAAGTACATTCGTTTCCTAGAGCATTTTGAAATTCCCCTGAAGATGCTCTAGGAGGCGAAAGTACTTGGGCAAGATTTAATTAATAAAACAGTGCTCGATATTTGACTTGTGCAGTGTTTTTAATAAAATTTAGTAAAATGAACGAAAATTTGACTAAAATACCGGATTTTTGATACGTTACAATACAATTGCACACACAGATGATTTTGTAGTCCGTACAATTAAAGATTAAACATATGTGAAGACATTACAATACATTATTTTTTATTAATTAAATTTTTTGTTACAGGTACGTCAAATCAAAATATATCTACAAGCTTTGGTATGTAATTCATTTTGATTTATGTTTCCGACATAAACACGCTTTACTATTATATTCGTTGTTCAATAAATAGCATATTTTACAAAAAATTAACACAATAATCATACTATTAGATAATTAAGATGTATATATAAATCCCTGATTCGAAAGATCCGGTTCGTGCAAGATCTCCGATCATAAAACATGATCCGAGAATATCTTGTCACCTTTTTTAGAAGAATAATAATTTTAAAATATTTATAATTTATATATACTGTTATGATATGTAAAATCGAGAAAAATATTGGTTTGTTCAAAATATTTCAAAGTTCAAAAACATTAAAATAATTCAGATAAGTAGGATAATACCCAACAAACATTTCGAAGAAGGAAAGTTTTTAAATTTTTGGATTACCTGTATTAAACAAAATGTAAGCTATGCATAAATTATTTTCTTTGTTATACTATACTTGAGTGACCCGCATAATTTTAAGTGAAATCCAAAGACAATTGAACCGGGTTTTTCCAAATACATTAAGGCAGTAATTAAGGACAAAGGAATAGATTTTAGAAAGAGGTTTTTGTTAGTTTTTAAGAATTGTAGAAAAATATTATTTGTAAATAAGTTTTAGGAAATTTTTATAATTATAGGTAAAAATTTGTTTGTTATCGAAATGAAAAAATGGGGAATTGTGACGAGCTTTGATTGGCGGAGATTGAAAAAGGTGGGATAGGTATGTAGGAATGAAAGTTTAGCTAGATTTTGGAGTAAGAAAATATAGTCAGTTGGTTTCCAAGGGTGCAAGGCGAACGGCCGTTGTTCTCGGGTAGTTTCCTAGAGGTAGGAAGCAGTAGCAGTGAAAGTTTGTGAGTTTTCGTGTAGTTAGTGTATCTGACAGAAGCTGATCCAGTAAAATATTGTAAGTCATATTTTTCTACTTATATTCCAAGAGTCACTGTTCAGGCCAACGAGAGATTCAGTTTATGTAAAGAAAAGATATTCTAAGAGTCATTTTTCACTCAGGCTAACGAGAGATTCAGTTTATTGAGAGAAGAAGAAGCTAGCATAATTTGAACGATTCGTGCATTTGAAGGAAATCATTAAGGACGATATACTTGCAATAATTTGTTGTAAGATTGCTGATTACCTAGGAAGCGGCCACGAGTAAATAGTATAGTCTACAAATAACAAGGATTTGGACCACTCATCATCAGAGAGAGATAGTTTTGTTTTCTGCAGTTTTTCTTTCATTGATAACACAATTTTTGCACTTAATTTAGAAAGGATATAAATATTTTGATTAGGAGATTTAGAATAATATTTGGATGTTGAGATTTCAACTAATATTGTTTGTACCATTAATTTTGAAGGTTCACGTACGTAGAACAAAATTTTGAGAATCATTATATGAGATTTTGTTTATTGAAAACATTTGAGTGTGAATTATTTCATTATTTTTATTTTAATATATAATGTTATATCATATGTGTTTTTTATTATTCCGGTATTCTTTGGACCTTACCTTTCACATGTAATAGCATAGATATTGAAGCACGAATTTAACCCTGAGATAAGAGAATTAAAAAGTGTGATAGAGTCATAATCATATCATTTAAATAATTTTAATTAATCAATTAATAATTAGCTAATTAATTGCTTGGCGCACCAAGACTTGAAATATCACAATAATACATATTTTTATATGCTAATAATTGTTATATATCTAAAAAAAATATTTTTACTACTCTGTTTGCTTTTTACTATTTTATTACAGTTTTACACCCTTAACCCAAACGCACATACACATGTGCATCGTTTGAGAGATAAAACTCGACTCTCTTTTTGTAGATGTAGATGTAATTCAAACCCTTAACTTATATACACACGGGTGGTGATATTTCGCAGATGCCTCGTTCTTTTAAATTAGTTCTTAAAACAGCTGCATTTTTCGTATAGGCAAATCTGGTTTAAATATACGGGGAGAATCGAAACTATCAAAAAGTCTGTTATTCTTTTACAAATGTTTATATACAGTTGCGAAACCGCAACGCGAAACCGCAACAGCCGCAAAGCCACTTGCGCATTAAACGCATTGCACTTTATTCTTCATAAAATAAAAACGACACACCTATTGTAAAATTTTGACGCCTTAGACGAGGCTTACTTTATTTTTAGCAGATAAAACCGGGTTTTTAATAATGTTATCGAATAGTTTTTGGTCAGTCCTATTAAAAATTGACCTTACAGCTAAGGTGACGTAACTACTGAGGCCGTAATATCCAAGTTCCAGTGTACACTCAAAAAGCTCTTTCTAATAATCTTTCGCGTACGTCCATCTCTAGCTAGCGGTTACTTCCATCTCTACCAATTTATGATCCCGAATCGGCAGGTAGAAATACTCGGAACGATAACAACCTTCAATACAATTCCTCAATTCCCATTCTTATTGCGTTTTAATGTCATTCCTACTCTCGCGGGCCTCGTTATTGTTAAAGAACAAAAATAAATTGTCTGGACGTAAGTCGCATTAGCGTCTGGAACATTGAATATTGATGAAAGCCCTGATAATTCACATCTATAACTTTGCTACAGTGATTTAATTTTGCACGAGATTTCGAAGTTTCCATTCGGATGATGAATATTGCATTGGAAGGGGTTCAATATTCAGTAGAGCATCACCGTATTTTTGGCTAGAAATGAAATGTTTGTTGCAGGAATTTTTCATCTATTTTAATAGAGTTGCATACTAGTTTGAATTTTGCCGAAATTTGGGTATTTGCAGCGAAAATGAATAAAACATCATCTTCCTCGCAAAATTTATTACTAAAATCACAGTATTTCAACAATATGTGAATAAATATTATTGTTAGTTAGCGATGTTTCGTCATTTATAATAAAAGAGTTACTTAAAATTGTTTTCCCAAAGTTTTTCATTATACATGTTTGGTGCAGTTGCAGAAAAAGTTTCAAATTTGAATACCTAAATTAACTAACTGTAATAAATTAAATAATTGTCGTGAAATCATTAAGAAAAACGTCTAAATATAAAATAAACACTAAGTTTAATAGGTTAATATTCGTTTTTAAATAAAAATGTTTTCCGTTCATCTGAAAAAAAAACCAAAAAAATTATATATTTTTCCTATAAATTTAGAACCTAAACATGTTTGTAAATTAACTCTAGTCTACGTTGTTTGGAAGTAGCAAAATGGGTAATAACGTCATCGTAAAATTTATTAGAGTTTTGGAGAGATTTTAAAAGTTTTTTTTCTATTGACATTTGAGACAAGCTTGACATTATCTCTTGTTTCATGGTATTTCGACAATACGTTTTGATTCTTTTGAGACAAGAGAAATCTCGTTCATTTGAGGCAGACGTTGGTGGTAATGAGAGAATTAATGACAATAATTTATTAATTTCGGTAACAATTTGTTGTAATGAATTGCAGTATATAAAATTATACATATCTTGTAACTTATCCCATCTTCCGAAAATATTTGGATCAGCATATAAAACTTTTAATTCATTTTCTAATTTTATTTTATTAAAGAATGATGGATAAGTTTTAATTAACCTGTCTAATAAATATCTTGGAAATTCTTTGGCGTAACTTTTAAATTTTGAATCGTCAAAGAGGTCAAAAATTTGCAAATCTTCAAAATTCGAAAAACGAGTATCTATTTGCATAATACTAATCCAAAATTTCAAAATATACTCGTTTTTCGAGATCTGTTTCTGTGTCATGCCTTTGTCTTTTTTTGGGGGGGGTTCGGAAATATCAAGCGAGTCCAAAACGTCACTGGGTATATACTGGAAATTACCATCATTACGAAAATCTCTGAGATTTTGCACCAGTCTTGTTATTCTATTTTTGGAATGAATAATGTCAGTTTAACTGATTTTGAACAACATTGAATATCAAATCGGTTTGGGTAAACACTTTCTTAAAAATATTTAAAAGTATGTTAAAAGAGTAATCATTTAATAAAGTTTTCAAACCGATTGCTTCACGGATCGAGATATCATCCACTTTCAAAATCGTCACATTCAATAATAAAATCAAAAACTTCCAAAAGCTGTTCACGAAAATCTGCTACAGTGAAAACTAACCGAGATTTAAAATTCCATCGCGTCTGACAAACTGTTGGCATTTTTTTCGAAACAAACCGTTCTAAAACATTAGTCCGTTTAGGCGATCTTGAGAAAAATGAAGCAAATCCGCTTAAACTGGCAAAAAAAGACGACATTCTTTAATTGTTTTACATGTATCTGTAAAAACTAAATTCATTCTATGCGCATGACAGTGAGTAAATAAAGCTTGCGGTGCAATAGTTTTAACTTTTGCCTGGAGACCATTTAATTTACCAGACATCACGGCAGCGCCGTCATAAGTTTGCCCTACCAATTTATTTTTAATATCAAAAAATTTTAATCTGTCCTTTAAAACACCAAAAATATTATTCTGCCTTATGGTTTTTACTCACGTCTGTAAAACTTAAAAACGTCTCATAGATATTACCACGTAACGCGTATCGAACAACAATTGATAATTGTGAATGACATGATATGTCGGGAGTTTCATCTACTTCTAGTGAAAAGCAAATGGTTTCCTAATCTCAGATTCAATAACGTTACTAAAAATGTAACTAATTGATTCTATTAATTCATTCTGGATTGTTTTAGATACACCGCTAAATAAATGTCTTCGAATCAGAAAGTAAATTAGAAAATTCCAAATCGTATTTCTTAAACATTTTTATTAGTTCTCTATAATTACCTTGATTTAACGATTGCTCCGATTCATCGTGTCCCCTAAAAGATAATTCCTGACAACTTAAAAAATTACAATATCAATTAAACGACGTAAAACTGCGTCATTATTTTTTACAATTTCGTTATGTTTAATAGCATTTTCACGTTGGGCATTATCTAATGAAACATAGATATTTTATTTTCCAAAGGACTCCCCTTATTTTTAATAACAATTTGTTCTTCATATGGAATAGATGAAAACCCATTATGCAAAATATAATTTACAATATCAGACTTATCAATAGTTACAGCTTCTCCCATGGCTTGCATTTTTTAGGTTAATTTACCTGAATTTGTTTACACTTTAATTAAAAAAAAAGCTTCTAATAGGTCAAAAAACCCTTTAATCTTTAACTATTTACGGTAGACGTAACGTATCCAGTATTACTTTAGAAAATTAAAATAAATCACAAAAAGAAAGGCTAGTTCGTGCACTGAATATCACTTCACTTTACTACTTACGTTCTTATATGAAATAACATTTTATCCTGCGCTCGCAATGTACAGTTCGCGACCAATCACCAATCCAAATGAAACATCGACAAATTTAAATTTGCCGCACTTGGTAATTAAGTTCATATGGAAAGAAATGTATATTTGGTTGCTAATCAAATAATATTCCGTTGATTTTTACAAGTAAATCGTCAAGGTTGGGATCGGCTTGCCGAAAAAACAAAACGTGCCTTTTTAAGAATTCACAGCCGGATGGATGTCTCCGATATCGGATCATCAATTTGAAAAGTGTCTACGCAGGGATCACTTAACGCTCAGATTGGACGAATTCTTTTAAAAACCATGAATAAAATTTAGTCTGGTCGAATTGGTCGAATTCTTTTAAAAACCATGAATAAAATTTAGTCTTTGTTATCTCACAGATATTTTTTTAATTCACAAAAACAAATGACATCAACTGATTACCTGCCACAATTATTTATTGAAATACTGATTAAATTAAATATTAAAAAAATATATAATATCTATAAAGGTGTGGGTCGGCACTGCCGATCCTGACCGGCCACCACTGCCTTGTACTTCCTTTTAAATGTCCTCTCTTTGTACGATCCTTCCTTTGGTAGTATTTCTTCTTTAATTTTTCTCGTTTCTTCTATCAGTTGTAGAGTATCTTCAGTTATCTATTTTCTTTTCAATCGGATTGTTTCTTTTACCGGATACTAATTAATCAGACTACATTGTGTTCAAGTTATTTTGTTAAAATTTCTACAAAACATTGCTGATTTTGATGTTAAAATGTAGCATGAAACTTTGTGCAAAATGATTTACTAAAATATGTAAATATTTTTATGCTGACCGGAAATACCATATAAAAAATATTAGTATATTATCCCCTAATTATTATTTAATTCTCTTAACAATATTTTCATCTTGTTCTCTTGTTTTTATCTCTGATCCCCTCGAACTTCCATTAATTTTTCTTCAAACGAACTATCGAAGTGTAGACTGTACCTAAAATAATGAATCGTCGTATCAATATATGAGAGGGCTAAACAATATCCAATTTATCCTAAGGGGCTAAGGGAATGATTCACAGTAACTGAACACCCCTTTTTATTTTCCAACGATGTACATTTGAATTTTAATATATTCTCTCCCTCGCATATTGTCCGGTAATATTCAGTTTAGTTTAAACAAAAGGGATGTCGGCGGTGTGGATAATCGTCATTTTAGGAAATCGTTGTCGTTTAATGATGGTATTACAGGAAATGTTGGTTTTGTGATCAAAGAACTTCAAATGTCACATCAAATCGTAGACATGTATTTTTAATTACAAATTAAAGTAGAAAAGACATTGATATACCTATATATCGTTGGAGAATGATAAATTCGTTGCTAGTAAAGTCAGGACATCCACTATTTCTATTTGGTTGTTATCTTTTAGTGTTTCTCTATTAATAATGCTTAGGAAATAATCAGTAAATTCTAATATTTGTAATTTTTCTCATTAATATTGAATGATATGATGCGTTGTCCATGACAATCACACTATGTTTAGGTAATTTCGGAAGAAGAGACGTTTCAAATCATGATTGAAAAATTTTCCCTATCCTCATGATAATCTAGAGACGCGTCTTTGATTTTTGTGCAGATATTAATAATACATCGTCGATCCATTCATTTTCTCCGAAATGTAATATTATTCTCTCTCCTTTATTCGGCGGTACTGAATTAAAACACTTTGTGTTCTTATTCGTCCAACTTTTTTCACGGTATTTACTTTACTTTATCGTGCCAGGACATGTCATTAATAAAATTTCGGCCCAGTATCGGACTACATCAGTTCCATCTTTGTTGGCTAGTCACAAATCTTCGAGGGTATATCGATGAGGACAATTTCTGCATGTAAGAAGATGTTCCATATTCTGTATTTTTCCACAGTTCACATTATCTTGGTCTATTTTTCCCCATTTTGCCGTGTTTGATTTTACTGGATCGCCCTTTAGTGTTCTTCAAGTTTATAACGCACCTTGCGCGCATCGCCCGCCTTTACTTTATTGATTTTCATGGCCAAGAGATCCGAAAATATGTTCATATAACTATTAAAATACTATTAAATATGGCATTCTTCGGATCTTGACTTCAGTCGATAGACCACAGCCCTACCTAGAGCACGTATGCTCTAGGAGGGCAACGGTCGGTTTGCTCCGTGCTCTGCTCCGTGCAACCGCTATTCTAGACTCTGTAGGTAGTCTTATACCTCTACCACTTGTTTTATTTCGACCTCCGATAAAGTCTACGATATCACCTGTGTTGATAAGTCTTTATCAAGACCTACACACAAAATATCACACATCCACATCCTAAAAACGGATACTCTCTTAGGGGTATTTCACTTGTACTGCCTGAAACCCCTAAGTAGAGCGTACAGCAGAGTGTACGATTGCATAGATACACTCTTGCTAAGACGACATGCAACGCCTCTGCTTATTGGGTTCTGCAAAACCCGCAGCTTTATATAGATCTGAGAGTTGCGTTGGTTTCATGCACCCCGTTACTATCCTGTATGTCTCATTTAGCGTAGTATCAATTTGTTTGGTGTTAGCAGATCTGCCCCAAACGGGGCACGCATATTCGGCAGTTAAGAAACACAGGACCATTGTTCTTAAAACGCCAGGACGTGCACCTCATTTACTTCCCGTTAGCTTTCTGAGTATGCTGTTCCTAGTTGTTACTTTCTCTCTCGTTTTTATGCAATGTTGTCTGTAGGTGAGGGACCGGTCCAGAGTTACTCCAAGATGTTTAGGTTTTCTTTGCGCGAAGTTGGAAAGCGCAGGTTTGGGTTTTAGAGGGATTTGGGTCTCAGGGAATTCTGCAGGTAGTACGCTGTCATTGTTTTAAGGCAGTTTCTAGTTTCTCCTCCACTTTTTAATAACTATTTCCTTCAGCATAGAAAAAGTGTTTGGTTTCAGTCGGCGAAGGTTGATCGTTTGTGTATATGTTGAAGAGCATTGGTGTTAAAACATTTCCCTGTGGGCGACCGTTTTTTTAACTCTATACCTACTTACTTTACCCTCCAGCATAACAAAAAAATCGTTTCGCAGTAAGGAATATACGACCTTATCCAGATGGTGGTCATTGAGAGTGTCGTATAATTTGCGGAGCAATGTTTTGTGCCTTACTGTGTCATAGGCTGTTGTCAAATCTACGAAAGCAGCCCCTGTTATAAGTTTTTCTTTAAAGTCCTCTTCAATGTGTTCTGTTAGTGCGAGAACTTGACCTGGTACAAGATTTACTGGGTCTGAATCCTCCTTGTTGTGTAATGAGGTGCTTGTCGACATTTTTTTCTATTCTGGTGAGTATGAGTCTCTCGTATAGTTTGAAAAAGTGACACAAGAGCGAAATAGGTCTGCAGCTACTGGGATTTTCTGGGTCCTTTCCTGGTTTTAACAAGGCTATAGCTTTAGATTTCCTCCATGATTTTGGAATTTCGCAGGCTTTGCAGCACGTGTTGCAAGATCCAGTTTTTTGCTCCTTGGCCTAGATGCTTTATTTGTTAACTGTATATATCATCCACACCTGCAGCTTTCCCGTTTTTTTTACATGTTCATTAACTTCAAGTTGAATCTGCGTAGAAGAGCTGGTAACTCTTCTGGAAGTCCGTTTGAATGAAGAGGTTTACTCTCCGGACGCTGGTACTCACGTAAGGCATGGGTGTATGTTACCTGAAGTATAATATAATAAAATATTAAACATCAATAATTCTTAACAACAATATGTACAATCTTTTATAACCTTATTTACTTAAAGGGTTTTTACCCTAATATTTTGGTGGCTCAGGCATGTTAACCTGCTTTTAACCTGATGATGGAATTATTATTCCGACAACGTTTGTTAATTTGATGTAGCCCTTTTAAGGGTTTTTAAATATACCCACTTACAAAGATTTAGTGACAAGCTTTGGTGGAATGAAGACGTCGAAAATGCGGTAACAGAAAAGAAAGATTATACCATAAGTGGTTGAATACAAAAGATGACGCAGACAAAGACCGATACAATGAAATGAAGAAGAAAACTAGAAAGATAATTATGACCTCCAAAAATGAGACATGGGACAGAAGGTGCAGAGAGATAGAATCTTATATTGGAGGACGACAATGCACTGAGGCGTGGAAGTTTATAAACTCTGTTAAGAAGCCGACTAACGAGAAAGTGATTCTAAATCCCATAAATCCCGAGGATTGGACACATTATTACAAACGTCTATTAAATCAGAACAGAGACGAATTTAAAGAAGATATGAATTCATCAAGAATCGAAATTCTGGGAGAGCATATTACCATAGATATCAACATAGTTCAAAAAGCTATAGCAGGGATGAAGAATGGGAAAGCAAGTGGACCAGAGGGAGTAACTACGGAATTAATAAAGAATGGCTCAGAGAAATTACACAGAATGATCACGGTGATATTTAACGAATATATTAATGGACATCCAACACCAGATGAATGGAAAACAGCATATATGACCCCAATATATAAAAAAGGTGACAGGAGAAATTGTAAAAACTATAGAGGGATATCGGTCACAAGTTCAATGAGTCGACTATACGGTCGAATACTACGGGACCTGATAGAGGAAGATTATCAATCGTCTGAAGACGAAGAACAAGGAGGATTTAGAGCAGGTCGTTCATGTACAGATAACATGTTTTATTATCTACAGACTTTTGTAGATCTTGAGAAGGCATATGACACAGTCCCGCTAAATAAACTATGGGAAGTCCTGGGCACATCAAACATACATCAAACATTGGTTAGTGCTCTCAAAGATCTATATTATGGTTCAAACTCCCAATGAAATTCGGAAACCTCTTAGCTGAAAAATTTGCAGTTACTAAGGGTCTCAGACAAGGATGTTGTATCTCTCCGACTCTATTTAAGATTTATATCTCTGTAGCTCTGAAACAATGGAAAAGGAAAGTCAAAGGAATGGGTATACAATTGAACGATCAGGAATACATATATACTTTACAGTTTGCAGATGATCAGGTGGTGATCTCAAATGACAAAGACGACATGGAATACATGCTTAGAAAACTAATTGAAGAATACCAGAAATGGGGATTAAATATCAATTTAGAAAAGACAAAATACCTCTCAATTGGAGCTGAAGCAGAACAACTCGATATCGATGACAATCAAAAAATAAATCCATGTGACGAATATAAATACCTGGGCGTCATCTTCGACCGTAGTGGAAAAGACGAACGAGAAATAGAACATCGAATTGTACAAGCACGAAGAGCTATAGCATGTTTGAACGGAGTTCTATGGAGTAAAGAAATATCAAAGAAAAGAAAATGGAACATCTATGAGACAATGGTTAAAACTAGCCTACTTTATGGAGCTGAGACATGGAGAATAACCGAGAAATATAAGAAAAAGGTCGAAGCCACGGAAATGGATACCATCAGAAGATCGATGAGAATATCAAGAGCCGACAGAATACGGAATGAAGTGATAAAACAACAAATGGGTATAGAGGCACTATAGTTGAGGATATTGAGAGAAAACAGCTCATATGGTATGGGCATGTGAGCCGAATGGGGGACGAAAGATTGCCTAAAAAAACGATGATGTGGCAACCCCCAGAGAAGAGGAAACGAGGAAGACCACCACAGAGCTGGAACCTGGGAGTTAGGAAAGCGATTAGCGCTCGAAAACTGGACGAAGACCTAACTCAAGACAGAATACAGTGGCGTTTGGGAGTCGGACAACGTCGTAAGACGTTATAAAACCGAATATATATATACAAAGATTTAACCTCTTTCTTGTGCTACATCGTATACAGCCAGCTGCAGGAATTTATTTTCCTTGTGGATTAAAACATGAGTCATTCGCTACAATTGTGGTACTTTAGTGTAAGCGAGTACACAATTTAAATATTTCATTCTGTATCCAAAACAGTCCCAAATTGAATGCATAGAATGTTTGCAATACATAACTTCGTTGAGTTATTTTTTTAATAAAATTAAATTTGAATCTTTTACCGACGTCACGACTGGCATATTTAACTCGTTTACGAGATAGAATTCAAAATATATAATTTCATTAATTGCCTATCTATCGGCAATATTTAAACATCGAGTCGGTCGTACATAATATTCCCATCGTAATATATAAAATAATGGAAACAGTCATGAAATGAAATAGGCAATTTAATTAAATAAATAGAACAATTAACGTTAAAACACGATAAATAAAATCGTACCTATCTGCTCGTGCTATACAATAACAGTTGAACGTTAGATCTGGTTATTTATAGAATTGGAATAATTTATGTCGATGAATTTCATAATCTGGGATTATAATTTTTGATGCATTCGAATAACGCATTAAATATAAAATGGTTCTTGTTTCATTGGCGAACTGTAATAAATTTCTTAATCCGATCCTCGAACAGACCCGGACTTGGAGAACGGAATCGGTCAATCAAAGTTTTATCATCCGAAGGAGTTATATCAATTTAGACCGTAAAGATAGTGGGAGAGTTATCTGTTGAAATAGTTCCAATATTTCCACGGGAACTACAATAAATTTTTATCCGAACCATAAATATATAACGGATTCCGACTCTAACGTAACCGAATCATAAAAAAATACCAATACCATGAAATGTTTCAAATTTAATTATTTATTTTGTTGATGTTTAAACAGAAATAAAAAATAATTGAATATTTTACAAATCGGACACAATCAATTGTAATAAAAATTACATTTTTGGTTTTGAGCTGTGCTATCAATTATTATCAAACGGACTATAGGCAAAGTCCGCCGTTGCACAAGACTTTTGTTCATCTAATCAACGACAACATTTTGTTAAAACTTTTTGTTATTCGCGCCGAAGAATACTAATCAAGCTTTTTGTTTTAGTTTGTCTTTTATTCCGACATTTGTAAGTTGTTTCTGGTAGTTAAATTACACATTCCTGAGCCTCTAAAAATGATGAGAATGAGGAAAGTCGTTGATAATTGCAATGGAAAACACAAATGTTAAGAAATCACAAATAAATCCAATTTACTAATTTGAATCACTTTACAGAATAGTTTCTAGAAATTTAACGGTTTGCCGCACCTCTACTACGTACATATAATATATTCCCAAGTTGTCAAAGGATTGTTTTCCCTCTCTAACGAGGTTACGACATCCCTCTACTTTTTAATTTTATGCTAATTTCCTTGATTAAAACTTTAGCGACAGTTGCGTTTGGTAACAAGTGCGTTTAAAATACATATATTGTTGTTTACCGGTGACGATTGCGCCAACAGTAGAATGGGAATCAAAGGAAAGGGAGGATAATTACAGCTACAATACATTATTCATGCTAACATATATTGCTACGATTGCATTATTGGTTGAATAATGTTTTGTTTGGTTAAAAAGAAAAGAGATGGACTTTTAATTTGATTTTGGGATTACAACATCGACTCTTTTGTGCGAATCTCCGACTCACTAGAATGAGTTAGCAATAAAATGCTACTAAATATACCGTTGCCAATTTCTTTAGGTACCGTCTCCTCTGAGGAGGTTGGTAATCATCACAGCTATTTTCACTTTTGAGATTGCAGCTCTGAAGAAGTCGACGGAACTGCAATTATACCACTTTCTCAGATTGTTGAGCAGATGCGTCTTCTTCCAATACTTTGTTTTTCCTGTATTTTTCCCTGCATTATGGTTTGTAGCAACACATATTTATCCCCTCTCATAACGTGGCCGAAATATTGTGACTTTCTTTTCTTAATCGTATTCATGATTTCCATTTTCTTTGTCATATTTCTGAGGACCTCAACATTTGATATTCGGTCTACCCAACTTATTTTTAATATTCTTCGGTAGGTCCACATCTCGAATGCTTCAAGTCGAACGCTTACCTCTTTCTTTAAGGTCCAGGCCTCTACCCCATACAGCAACACCGAAAACACGTATGAACGTAATATTCTTATTTTGAGCTGCAAACTAAGGTCTCTACTGCATAATACTTTTCCTCACCTTATTAAATGTTGCTCTAGCTTTTGTTGCAAAATTATCATAAATTTTGTTTTGTTAGCATTAAGCGTTAGTCTGCTTTCTTTACTAGCATTTACTACATTATCTAAGAGTGTCTGTAGATCTTGTATATTCTCTGCAATTAGTATAGTATCATCGGCATATCAGATATTGTTGATGGGTCTGCGGTTGACTTTTATTCCAATTGTTACATTTTCGAGTGATTTTTTAATTATTTCTTCCGAATATAGATCGAACAATAAGGGGGAGAGTATGCAACCTTGCCTTACGCCGCTTTTTATCTCTACTTCCTCCGAAAGTTTATTGACTACTCTGACTTATGCTGTTTGGTTAAAGTAGAGATGAGATATTATTCTTAAGTCTTTTTTGTCAATGTGGTTATCTTTAAGTAACTGTATAAGACGGTTGTGTAGGACCTTATCAAACGCCTTATTGCAATCAATAAAACAAACAGAGTGCTTGGTTCGCATCCATACATCCCCTCTATTATTGGTGAGATCTAGTGCTTTTTTAATGTCATTGTAGAATTCTTCTATTTTATTCTTTATCTGCAGTGGGTGCGAACACCTGTATGATATTAAGAGTTCTATGCGCTGTTTGGGCTGTGGTCATTAATATTTTATCCGCTATAGTAACAAAACCAGTTACAGCCTGGCAAAAACTGCGATCAATCACTATCGCAACGCCATTATAGTGGTGAATATCTTAATTTCTCGAGTAGTATATTTTGGCACCGTCGACTTTGATTTCTCCAGATCTAGGCCATCTGGTCTCGCTTAGTCCCATTATATTGACTCGCTCATCTCATGTATTACATTGTGGATGTTCCCTGCTTCATATATAGACTTCACATTCCAGGTACCTATCTGCAGTTGGTTTATATTTTTCTGCCTGACGCAGGGTTCTAGGTTCTAACTGAGAATTGCCTCCCCTGCCGGATCTTGGTAATTGGAAATTGTCATTTATAATAGCCATGATAATTGACGAGAGATATCTATTTAAAGATCTTTAATGTAGTGGTTTCTCGTTGCCTTCCACATCCTTCTGCCGTTGACCACTTCTTTGGTTCATCCGCCTTTGGAGTCGATTTCCCAACTATCACTTACCAACTCATCCGCCAGTAGCCATTGGTCAGTAAGTGAGAGATTACTTATACCGGCAATCACTCGGTCCCCAGTCAATACTGTCAAGTGGCAAACTTCATTTTTTAATGTTAATAGTCACAAAACTATACCACAATAGATAAAACTAGGATAAACTCTGGGTTTATTAAAAAGCTAGAAGGCTATTTAATAAACATACTTGCAGGATTTGCAAAACCGGTGTAATAATCAGGGGTGTAGATTTCATAACAGCTGATCATCGAAGAAAGAAAAACAGATGAGTACCTTATTAACCCAACTGTTCCGTATTCTTATAGTTAAGTATCCTCCATATCAGTAATTCTTTAAGTTTATGTAAATTGGTTTCCAGAAATCTCTTTAAAGATTAAAATAC
This sequence comes from Diabrotica balteata, assembly GCA_918026665.1. Taxonomy (NCBI): domain Eukaryota; kingdom Metazoa; phylum Arthropoda; class Insecta; order Coleoptera; family Chrysomelidae; genus Diabrotica; species Diabrotica balteata. The sequence continues at coordinate 200,680,671 of OU898276.1, read as the reverse complement.
ATTCTTACATAGTTCTGGGGAACATTTGTCTATTAAAATCCTTCGTTTGTCTATTATAATCCTTAAAAATTAAAATATTTAGAAGGACTGAAAAGTCTGAGGACAATATGAACGGTTTTTTATAATTTAAGTTTTTCCCCAAGGTAAAATTTTATAGTTTTTAGAAACGACCTGCCCTCCACTAGGGACTGCTGTTATGCAGTTTTGTGGCTTTAATGTATTTTTGTACTTAGTAGCACCCGAAACTAAACTCTGTAAACACGTATAGTAAGCAATAAATAATTCTATGAATATTGTCGGCGTATATTATTTTAAATTGGTAAAATGATATTTTATAGCAGCCATATCTCGCGGTAAGCTAATCGTGGCTCAAAACACCAACCTGACAGAAATTCTTCTCGTCTATGGTACATTTTCTTCTGATGTATTTGCTCTTCTTTCTGTCTCTCAGCTATTATACTGTTGGCAATATGTTTTATGACGAATACTGCATCTGTATACGATCTTCCAACAAAATAATCTTGTTCTCTACAAAATTCTAAATAATAAAATTATGTGAAGGAAAACCATGAAAAAATATACAAATACGGGATGTAATGGAAATAAGTAAAATTTGTCTATAAAAGAAGTCTAAAGTTTTGAAAAAGGGATTTGGAAACAACGCCTTCGTGATGCAGTAAATAGTATTGGCGATCAATTCCGAGCAATTGTGAGCTTGTCAACTTAAACCTTTTACTGCTTGTTGTAAAAACAACATTTTATATTAATTTTAGTATAATTTTTAGTTCTTACAAATATTGGTTTGAAATTTATGTTACAGACTGTACTTTTGTCTGCAGAATATTTGTGCCATAAATAGCTTATAAGGGTTGTTTAAAGTGGTAAAACCGACGCCGCCTTGTCGGCAAAATTTAGGTAAAGATTCAATTCAAAATCTCTCGCAGATGTGACTAGTGTCTCAAGCTGTACGGTACTCGTAGCCGGTACCTAAGCTCTCTCTTCGCCGCCAAAATGCAGTGAAATGTGTATTTGTTTTCGCGATAGCTCGCGCGCCCCTAAACGCCGATAGAATAATGGACAATGTTAACTCTTTCGTTAGTATTAGTGCTTGTGTAAATATTCTCTTGTTATTAAATGTGTAGATTCAATTAATTACGCTTATTTTTCTCTAAGTACAACCCCTATTAAATCAAACACATAAAGAACCAGCGCCGTGAAGTTCTGCTTGTATATATCGAAGGAAACACTCTTGTACAGTCCATGGTCCTAAAATATTTGGAACTGTACACGCACGGGGAAAGGAATTTAATAAGCTTTCCCCACAACAATTGGTGGAAATCGGAGAAAACTCCATCACTGCTCTTGACGAGTATACTCGCTTATAGACGGACTGCTCTTGACGAGTAAACTCGTGTAAATCATAAGAACTGATTCAATATGCAGTAGAGCTTTGTTATTCGATATATGACGTCACCTGCTCATAGACAAGTCGAATCTTGCGTTCCGTATCTGTCCGCGCACATTGACAGTACATACGCTCAGACTGCTCTAGACGAGTTAATCCATAAGCACTATACAAATATTTGCTTGTTGCGATTTGAACTCGAATCAGTATTGTTTTACCCGTCGCGAAAATGAGTCGGAAATATCTTACTGATGCAGATCTCGCGCGTATGCTAGAAGAAAGTTATTTTGAAGATGATTTTATGAACGATTATGAGAGTGACGGTGGATGGCCAAAAAGCGATGAAGAAGATGCAGAAGGTATACTAAATATATATTTATTAGGCTTTTTGTACTGCACGTTGATCTCAAAACGTGTGTGTGTGTTGTTTTATCATTCTTCCTAGCATCAACGCTCGGCGAAAAATCACAAAAGGTTGCTGAAAACGACGCTAAAGATGATGCAGAAAACGAAACTGGAGATGAATTAAACAATACACCAGCCGAACAGTTAACAACAACTATGAATGCTGCGGCATTTGTTTGCAAAGATGAAACGTTTTTACCGGTCATACACCTTTTTGATAATACTAATTCTGGATGTAAAATTGGTAGTTTATCAGATACGCCACATGCCCTAGATTTTTTTGAAAGCTTTTTTACGCCCTAAATAATGAAAAAATTGCAGATGAGACAAACCGATACTATGAACAAGAAATAGACAATAGGTTGATGCGAATTCACGTCTACAACGATGGAAATCAGTTAATATAAATGAAATATACTGCGTTTTAGCAATCAATCTGTTGATGCCCCAGACGAACAAATCGAATGTCAATGATTTATTGGACTAGTAAGTAAACCTTTTATGAATACTCCAATTTTTGGGCGCCTCATGACAAGAGATCGCTTTCTACTAATTTTGCGGATGATGCGTTTTGTTGATAATGATGAAGAGCCTGTCAAAAGAGATAGTTTACGTAAAATAAGGATTATAGTCGATCATTTGAAATCCAAATTTAGAGAAAATTTCAGTCTGTTTCAAAATCTTTGCAGAGATGAAAGTCTGTTATTATATAAAGGCAGACTTTTTTCAAACAGTACATTCCTTCAAAAAGACATCGGTTTGGAGTTAAATTTTTTCTCCTTTGTGATTGTGAAACCAGCTATATTCTCAACTTATCATATACACGGGAGCCACATCTGATATTGAAGAATATGAAATTGAAAAACTGGGAAAATCTGGTGACATTGTTATGTCACTTTTGAAGCCTTACTTGAACAAGGGGCATAGCTTATTTGTAGATAACTGGTACTCAAGTCCTATGTTATTCTTACACCTTCACGATCTAAAAACGAATACCTGTTGAAGAGTAAAGTCAAACAGAAAATTATGTCAAAATGACAGAAAATTTTCTGAAATTGAATTGACAGAAAACTTAAACGTGGTGAAGTTGTGCCCAGATCTACAGATAAACTTCTCATGCTGAAATGGCAAGATAAACGTGAAGTTTGCATGCTCACTAGCTGTTACACTGCGTAACTAAAAATACGAAATGTGTAGATTATCTTACAGGAGACATTATCAAAAACACATTGTATCATTGAATATAATAATAATATGGGATCCGTCGACAAATGCGACATGCTATTTTCATCGATAGAACGTGTTAAAGAAAACCATTAAATGGTACAAGAAGGTGTTTTTCCAATTGTTGGATCTGGCTGTATTAAACTGTTATCAGCTTTATAAAGCTAAAACTGGCGAAAATAGCCAAATTCCAACTCAGATTAGTAGAAGAAATTATAGCTAAATATCATGTTCCACCTTCCCGCATGGGAGGAGGCAGAAGATGTGGAGCTGAATGTGATTTGAGGCTCAAGAAAGACATTTTCCTGATGTAGTTCTACCGACAACCTATAAAAAAATTCGACTAAGAGGTGCGTTGTATGTGATGTGACAAAAATAAAAAACGCGCAGAATCAAGATATATGTGCTCCGTCTGTCATGTAGCACTTTGTGTTGTGTCTTGTTGGTATTTACCAGCAAAAAAGACTTTTGATTCAAATGATTTACAAAAATTGACATTATCTTTATAGCTGTGTAAGAATGATAAGTGGTTTCTTATTTCTTTTCGAATTTTGTTCTGTACTATCAATAAAAACTGTCTGTCACTTTGTTAACTCTTATTTCATAATCAGATATCCGACAAAATCTGAACTAGAAATTGAAAATAAAACTGTTCGGCTGGTGCATCCGCAGAACCTGTACGCACCTGTACGGTGCGGGTGCGCTGCTCCAGACGAGCATGATTGACGGAGTGTCAACTATTTAACTGCTTATAACGAGTATGTATAGTATACTCGCATTCGTGGATTTAACGTGCAAGGGACAGGCATCAATTTTTAAGGTTCCCGCAGTGAAAGGATTATAGGATAATAATATCTATATAAACAAAGAATCTATATTTTGTAGCTGTAACAATTCAATATTAAGAGGTGGCCCTTATAATTTGATGACCCATTTTCAAATCAATTGAGTCCAAATCACATGTTTTGGAAGTGGAAATTACACCCAAACGGTCGACAAAGCCGATTTATCTTTTGTTATGACGTCCCTTGATAAGGCGGACGGAGAGGAGAGCAGAAGGGGTTACGTTAGTCAACTGTTCATTCATTCGTCGCCAACCGCGCGTCATCGAGCATGTTTTTGCCACCCTGCGGGAAGGAACGACCAACTTGACGTTGCGTCGTGCGTTTCGCCGTGATTTGTGTATTACGCGAAACCCTTAGTTGTCGTTTTTATGGGGTTTGTAAAAAGTGGCGAGCAGATTGACGCGCTTTGTTTTTGTTTCGTGGCAATTTTTCTTTTTAAATTGATGGTCTATAAAGGGATGAAACTTCGGGGAGTGGTTTAAAAGCTTTGTTACGACACTTTTTATGGAGAGTTTGTTTTATGTGTGTTTTCTTAGGAATACGAGTCGATTGATTTTAAGTTTATTATAAGGTGTCCTAAAAATTTTAAAATGTACTTTTTTATTACATTCTTTTAACTTTTTAAGCGGGTAAGATCTGCTAATGACGCTCTTAAAGAAGCCACTCTTCTTTCGTATAGCAATAAATGATCCGCAAACAAATCATCAATTAGAAGCAAAAATAAAATTGCAAGATACTCAGGAAGCACTCAGTTTCTAAATTCTAAGGACTAAATGTCACTAAATACTATTAAATTAAATTATATTAAAAATTATTCTTTCTTAAGGATACTGTTAAATATTTTTTTCCATCACCTTCTGTAATTCCTTCAAAAGGTACCAAACATAAATATTACAAATGTATAATCACTAAGAGTTAGGCAATCCATATTCCGTATTTATTAGTTGGATGTAAGCTCATAATGTCGTAGTATTATTCAGAATTACGTCTTCGAGTCGAAACGACTTGTGATTTGATATAAAGTGGAATTATACTTTATTTATGGTTGGTCGAAAAAACAACGTGAACACACCGTTCACCGGAGACATCCATTATATAGTATAGAAGAAGAAAACCTGGAAGACGAAAGAGATGAGGTAAGGGGAACAGACGAGAAGGAGAGGAACCACCAACTATTCTTGAAGTTAAAAACGCAGTTAAAAAATTAGCCAGAAACAAATTACCCGGAATAGATAATCTCCCAGCTGAACTAGATAAAGAAGGTTGCCATGATAGCATAATGGCATTCCTCCTCAGTCCTAATCCCTTTTGGGATGTGGTGACACCATCAGGCCTTTACAGTTTTTTCACGATTTCCCTCCATCCTTCCCTGTCCTAGGCTAGTTGCTGCCTGCTGCCCTACGCGAGAATTGACTCTGTCTCAATTCCTGTGGTGAGAAATCATGTCCTATCCCCATTCCTACCCAATACCTACTATCCTACCAATTTTCCAAACCAACTCACCAACCCACCTGGCAAGCGTGGTGTTTAAATGCCAAAATCCCCTCAGCATAAACAGACATTCAAGAAGGCCCTCAGTCCCCGACAGCTCGCTAGTTCCCAACCAAGGTAGCGGTAGGACTCACGGACAGCGGGCAGAGGGTGAGAAGAATCCCCGGGTTATAGGAGGCTACCAAGAACGACGAACGCTACACATAATTACGTATAATGTAAGAACTTTATCTAATGATGAAAAAATGACGGAACTGGGCGAAGAACTCAAACATGTGAAATGAGATATTATAGGAATTAGAGAAGTCAAAAGAAGAGATGATCAGGTGAAACTAAAATCAGAATAAAACATATTCCACTTAGGTTTATTAGTACGCAAAAAATTACAGAAAAATATACAGAGCATTAACTGCATTTCCCCAAGAATTATGTATATGAATCTAAAACTAAATAAGAGATACAATCTGAAAATAATCTGAAAGTATACGACCCCACCAGCGATTACGAAGATGAAATTGCTGATGAAATGCTTACCAACTTTCTAATGCAACATAAACTGTATGCAATGAACACCTTTTTTTAAGAAGAAACAGAATAGAAAATGGACGTGGGCTAGTCCAGACGGAAGAACTAAGAGCGAATACGATTATATAATAACAGATAAAAAGCAAATTATTCAAGATGTCACTGTACTCAATAAACCATCAGTAGGAAGCTACCACAGACCAGTAAGAGCTAGAGTAACGATAAACCTACAAAAAGAAAGAGTAAAGACGATAAACAGTTGCAAACGTATAGTTTGGAATTCACCAAATCAGCCAGAAGCATACATAAAATATATAGCCGAAACTTTACAGAGTAATAATCCCAAACCTCTAAGTATTAACGATCACAATAAATTAATACCAGACTTGGTTAGAAACGCACAACTCAAATTTTGCAAAAAAAATGACACCAAAAGGGAAAATATTAGCAAAGATATAAAAGCTCTCATGGAAAAACGAAGAAACCTAGGAAAGCGAGAACGAAAAGGGAAACAAAGAAGAATATAAAAAACTAAATAAAGAATTTCGGCGGAAATTAGAAAAGACGTAAGAAGATATAATACTAATGTAATTACTCAAACAGTAGAAGAGAACAAAGGTTTAAAGATAATGAAAAGAACACTCACACAAAGTAAAAAAGAAATATACAAGCTGAGAGATAAAGACGAAAAGGCAACAACAGATAAACAAAACATTCGAAAAATTACCATTTACATACATAAAGATCTTAATAGAAAAATGCATCGAGTACAACATACCACTGGTTCTTGCATTTGTCGATTACGAGAATGCTTTTGATTCTGTAGAGTTTGAAACAGTACTGGAAGCCCCAAAATCAAAACCGAATACATTACAGGTACCCGACACTAATCAAAAACATCTACGAAAATGCTACATCAAGTATACGACTACACGAAGACACAGAAACAGTAGACAATATTTCACCAAAATTTTTCACGGTAGTTCTAGAGTCAATATTTAAGAACACTCAATTGCAAGATATGGGCATCAATATAGATGGAGAAAGATTAAATCATCTAAGGTTTGCAGATAATGTTGTATTAATCACAGATAACTTACAGGATACAGTTTCTATGATACATTCGCTTAAAAGTCTGTCTGAAAGAGCAGGATTAAAGATAAACTTTGAAACAACTAAACTTATGACAAATCTCGTAATGAGTGGAAATATAAATATTGACAATAATACCATACAAAAAACAGACACTTAAAAATATCTGGGACATGAAATCAAAATAAGTAGAGACAATCAAACACATAGGCCGAATAGGCGAATAGGCTTGACGTGGGCAGCATTTGGCAAATTAAGTCATATTCTGAAAAGTTCAATTCCCATGTGTCTATAACTAACGTGTTTTGCCTGTACAAACTTATGGAGCCGAGACTTTAACACTCACGCAAAAATCTGTTAATAAACTCAAGAGTTACACAACGAGCCATGAAACGTGCAATGCTGAACGTGAGCCTTCGAGACCACATAACAAACCAACAAATCAGGTAAATATCAGGAGGTCAAGAGGTCATCGAAAGAACCACGACGCTTAGGTGGAACTGGGCAGAGCACTTAGCCAGAACACAAGATGGACGGTGGACAAGACGTATTATGGAATGGAGGCCCAGAAACTATAAAAGAAGCCGAGGACGACCACCGACTAGATGGACCGGTGATATAAAACGTGTAGCGGGAAACTGGCTACAAGCGGTCCAGTGTAGAGAACACTGGAAATAACTGAGGGAGGCCTATGTCCAATAGTGGACGCGATTGGCTGATTAACGATGAAGCAGTAATATCAAATTATAGAAAGGTTTACTAATAAATAAGTAAAATTATTAGCCCTCCTAGGGCAAATAAATAATTAAAAGCAACTACCCTACACACTGGAGACCCAGATTTATAAAAAATGCATTCATTTCGATCGAAACAACAAAATACAACAATTGTTATACGTCGACTAAATGTAGCTAATCAGTTTTGGAGCAGTTCGGACCAATTTGGACCACTGTTGACAAATTCTCCGTATTATTTAGTCCAAGAGCTGCGATCCATCAGCATAAACGACGGTCATCAGGTAAGAGAACAGTAGATATTAATCCACGTAACGACATCGGGTAGTGACGGCGTATTTAATGACTAATTTCACCCCCAATGCTGATGCAGTGTGCGTATGTCGGCCAGGGACATATTTAACGTTTGTCCTGATAGGATTGCGGTCTGCTAGAAATGCGGCTGCCATCTGTCACAAACCAGTGATGTATGCGGCTGTTAGACGACTCTGTGTACAATCGAAATGGCCCCGTATCATATTTTTGATACACATGCAACAAAAAAAAAAGCGAGCGTTATAGATGACTTGATGGATTGCGATGGTCAGGGAGTTGCGGTTTGTGGAACACGGTGATGAATGCACTAGAGTTGACGTTCGAAATCAAATCACAGCTTTTTGCACTTAACCGACGTGTCTAGCGCATTGCAGCCCGTAGTAATTTTTTCAAGTTGAAAAATGACGCCGTAATTTATTAAGATACGAGATCAGTTCATAAGGGACCGAACAATAATTTTAAATAATACAAAACTAAAATTTTTAAATAAAAAGATACCACTAAGCTTCGATTCTACTACAAAAGCAATTCTATAGTTAATTGCGTACCATTACTTTCATAATACCATTGCCGCCAGATTGTAAACGCCGGTATTTCCTATGTCTGTTATCTCTAGGTCTATCTTATTTTATAAATTGCAAGAAAAACTATTGATATTTTATAACGTTTTCATTTGTCTGTTTTCTAATAGTTTTTGTATTTCACAATTTCTGAAGTGAAAATTGAAACGTCAATAAACTTACTTTAACCTTGAATTGTGGCTTATTCCCATCTAAATGGTAATTTCATTTTTCTAGTCACGGCTATACTTTTGATTGCGCTGTACTATCTCTATCTCATACTATCTCATAGACCGTTTATATTGCGTCTAACTGAATCGTATTTTTATGTTCCCATATAATTAACTCATCTGTGTTTTCCCTGTAAAAAGTACCCATTCCCTATACCCTGGTCGACATTCCTCTATCTATCACCTGAGGAGGCTGTACAAAAAGGGTGTACATATGTGGGAAATTATGAGTATAATTTCGGTATATGTGGACTGTATTACATAGGGCTGATTCAAATAAATTAGGATATGTAGTAAAGGGTTATACAGATAATAGCAAATTAAGTTCATACAAAGTCTTATCAATATTTTCTGCTCCACACACTCGCGGTTATTCTTCATACGCTAAATATGTCCGGGCACCGGTTTCTGAACACGTGTTTCGCGGTACTAACACTGAGATCACGGTATAGAGCACACTTTGCGTCTGTCTTCTTCTTCTTCTTCTTCAGCCTGTGTTCGTCCACTGCTGGACATAGGCCTCTTCCATTTGCTTCCATCGATTTCTACTTTTGGCAATTCTCATCCACTGCTTGCCCGCGACTTGTTTGATATCGTCTGTCCACCTCTTCTGCGGTCTGCCTACTACTCGCCTGTTCTGTCTTGGTCTCCAGTTTGTTAATCTTTGTGTCCATTTTTCGGGATTATCTCGGGCAACGTGTCCGACCCATTGCCACTTGAGCCTTGCAATACGTTCTGAGACATCAGTAATTTTTGTTCTTTCACGAATGACGTTATTTCGAATCCTGTCTCTCAAACTAATCCCTAGCATGGCCCTCTCCATTGCTCTTTGGGTTGTACTGAGCTGCTCTAAGGTTTTCTTTGTGAAGGCCATGGTCTTCAGTCCATATGTAGTTACAGGCAAGATACATTTGTCATAAACTCTACTTTTTAGACACATTGGTATATCTTTAATCTTCAAAATAAAGCTTAATTTGCCGAAAGCTCCCCAAGACAGTTGTATGCGTCTTTTTATTTCGGCTATTTGATTTTCTTTGCCGATTTTAATGGTATGTCCAAGATATATATATATATATATATATATATATATATATATATATATATATATATATATATATATATAGTGGTCTACATTTTCAAGACTGACGTTGTCAATAACAAGATTAGTTTGTAAATTACTCATTATTTTTGTTTTCTGAAGGTTCATTTTGAGACCTATTTTATTTGAATGCTGGTTTAATTCCTTCAACATTTGCTCCAGTTCCTTGATATCTGTACTAAATAATACTATGTCATCCGAAAACCTCAAATGACTCAAACGTACACCATCAATGTTTAGACCTTTTTCCTCCCAGTCAAGCTGTTTGAATACATTTTCCAATGCTAAGGTAAAAAGCTTTGGTGAAATAGTATCACCTTGTCTAATACCTTTATCAAGACGCATTTTTCAGTTTTTTCGTCTTCATTGATTTTGATGTGGAATGTAGCCTGTTCATAAATGTTTTCAATGAGGGTAGTGTACCGTGAGTCTATTCGAGCATCCTTCAGGGCTGACAAAAAGGACAAAGTCTCAATACTATCGAAAGCCTTGTGAAAGTCGATAAATGCCATATGTAAAGGTACATTATATTCTGTGGTTTTTTCTACTAGTGTTCTGATGGTTTGTAAGTGATCATTAGCACCAAACCCTTTTCTAAATCCCGCCTGTTCAACCGGTTGATATAAATCAAGTTTTTGTGTTATGCGGTTGGTTATTATTCTTGTTAACAATTTGTATAAGTGTGACAACAAACTTATAGGTCTGTAGTCTCCTTTCTTGTGTAAAAGTATTATTTCGGTGTTTTCCCATAGGCTGGGTATTCTTTTTTCTGTTAGACTTATTTACTGTAAGGCATGTCTAATTTCCGATGAGGTTATTTTAGGAAGGGTTTCCGAGTCGACGTTTAGAATTATTGTGTGGTCTGTTTCGGGGTTCTGCATAGTAGATGTATAAAGAACCCCGAAACAGACCACAGAACAATTCTAAAAGTCGGCTCGGAAACCCTCCCTTTGCGTCTGTACACGATTTAAAATAGTATTTGCGCCATTTTTCGCGTAACTAAAAGCGTGAGAGAGATAATTATTTAGTGGCAGTCAACAGTAGAGAGTGTCTCTTTAGCGATAGAAAACAGCCAAGAGAGCGACTGTTTTTCTCGATAAGCAAAGAGAGAGAGACTGTCCTCAACGACAGTCAACAGACAAGAGAGATACGTCTTTACCAAGCGATAGGTAACAGGCAAGACAGCGACTTTCTTCTTTTGCTATTTTATAAAGCTTTATTTTAGCTTTATTTGCTATTGTGTTTTTAAAGGAGGGGAGGTTGAACTGAAGTAGGAAAGGTTATCAAGGTTGGACTAAGGTAATGATTGTAAAATTGTGATAGAAGAATAGTTAATAATACAGCGAAAAAATGACATGATTTTTCGCATGTGAAAACATTGAACAGAGGTATCTAGTAAGTGACCAACCACCTTATGCTACTCTACTATGGCTAAAAATCTAGCTGCCACTTCCGCCGAATTAGTTGATTCTTCTCACACGCTTTCTCCTCTATCCTTTTTCTTTTATCCGGGCTTCTTAGGGAGAACTACGCTATACGTTTGGCTAAATCCACTACAAAGCGACTGCTGCCTAATAATGAGACCCGTTCCAAATATAAAATAAATTTCGTTGTGCGAAAAACGGTTACCTTAATGTAATTACTTGTTATGCACTACAAAGCAGCCTACGACTCTGTGAATAGAAGGGAAATGTTAAAAGCAATGAAAGACCTGGGAATATCAAATCAGTTGGTAAATTTACCAAAACCTTTTATAACAAATAAAGGGCCGCGCCAGGGAGACCCCCTCTCTAGTATACTGTTTAATCTGCCTCTAAAAAAAGTAATACGTATGTCACAAATCACAACCATTGGTTCAATATGTAATAAATCAGTGCAAATCCTTGCCCATGCTGATGATATCTCAATAATGTTGGGAAAACGAAAAACGCTATATAAGAGAGGCGCATGTAGCATTAAAAGAATCAGCTCCAAAAATGGGTTTAATAATAAATACCAACAAAACAAAGTATATGAAAATTAGCACGCAACCACAAATCATACGACCACTTGTTATAGAAAAAGACGTCATCGAAGCAGTGAACGAATTTGTAAACCTGGGAGCCCTCCTTAATCCTGAAAATAATACTACCGCAGAGATAAACCACAGAATTAGCACAGCCAACAGATGCTAGTTTAGGCTCAATCTCCTCCTTAAATCCACAATTGTATCGAGAAATACAAAAATAAAACTCTACAAAAAAATAATACGGCCAGTCCTAACATATGGTTCATAGACCAAGTAATGAAAACATGTTAGGATATTTCGAAAGAATAGTACTAAGGCTAATCTATGGAGCAGTGAATGACAATGGAGTGTGAAGAAGACGATCAAACTTCGAACTTTATAGACTAGACCAGGAACCAGATATCGTAAAACATATTAAGATAGGATGTCTGAGGTGGATAGGGCATGTAATGCGGATGGAACAGAATGACCCAGCTAGAAAAAAGCTCTATGATAGACCCATTGGTCACAGAAGAAGAGGAAGATCCAGAACAAGGTTGCTTTATAAAATCGATGAAGACATGAAAACTATGCGAATACGTGGTTGGCGGAGAAAGGTGTTATAATTTAAGTTAGGTGAAGTCCGCCTTCTATAGTTTATTTTTATGAACGAGAGAGTAATTAGCATAATTTTAACTGGTACATCCGACCACTCTATGGGCGTGCTCAAGATTAATTGAAAAATTACTTTGAATAATTGTAAAAAATAAATGAATTATTTCAGTGTTATAAAGTGTTATGTGTATGTAAACAAAAGTGACCTCTTTTATCACACACTATATTAGAACTGACTGGCCTACATTAAAAATGGTTTTAAAAAATTCACATTTTTTTAATTTTTAAAAATTACAAAAGAGAAAAAGAGTTTTTAAAACCGTCTAAGGTATGTTAAATAGATGAATAAAAATATTAATATAAAACTTACAGCTACTTGTTACAAATCCAAATCAGATTCAGAAGATGAACTTTCAGAACCAAGATTTATAATAACTGGCTCGATCATTTTATCAGTAATATTGTCCAGCTTCCACATTTTTTCCTCTTCTTTAATAGTGTGATTTACTGCCTTTTCCCAGTTTTCAGGTTTTACATTATTTACGGTCTCCAAAAACAACTGTTTAACATCATGAATTTTAAAAGTGGTATTTTTTCTTGAAACTTCACTCTTTATCTGTGCCCATACCAGTTCAATCGGGTTTAACTCACAACGTTTAATTCAATCACGATTTTTGGCAATTTCATCAATTTCGTATTTTTTAAATTTTCTTTATGAAGGGCACACAACGAATAAAGTTCCTTTCTTATAGATCCGGGATGGTACGTAATATTTTTTGAAATCAGCCAATTTGCAAGTCTTTTTTTAACCACTTTATTGTGGGCAGTCCTTCTATAGTCTGGAGTGATAACTTGCATTATCCATTACTATTACACAGTTCTTAGGAAGAAGATATATCATTTGTTCGAACCATTCTTGAAAGACATCAGCGTTCATGTCTTCATGGTAGTCACCGGTACGAGTTGATTCAAAAATTAATAAACCACCTTCAACAAAACCGTCTGAATTGCCAATGTGTACTATTATCAGCCTGCGTCCCTTTCCTGATGGTGGGTTTAAACCAGTAGATAAGTTATTTACAAAAGCGTGCCTTTGACTTGTAACAGTTTCATCCTGCCAAAATTTATTTGGTGTATGACCCTCGTTGATCCATGTTTCATCAAGATAAAATATTTTTCTTTTTTGGTTTCTCATTTCCTTTATGGTTCTTAGAAAATGTCTTCTCCATATGACAATATCGCTTCTTTCTAATAAAATAGACTTTCTGGGATTCTTTTTCCATCGGAAGCCTATTTCTTTTAAAAGTTTCCATACCGTACTTCGACTCATTTCTGGGTAATCCTTATCATCTCGAACTGAGACAAGAACTTTATCCAATGTTGGAAATTCTTGTCTAAAGAAGAATTCATGCACTTTCCGTCGAAGTCCTTCTTTAAAATGATATTCTATTTGAAATTTTGGTTTCCATGGAGCATTACGTGGCATTTGAACACTACCACATTTTTCTTCTTTAATAACTCTGTAAATCGTAGATTTCCCAACACCAAGTGTACTGCTAACTAACTCAACGGTCTCATCAACACTTTCACATAAACGTTTGTCTGTAAATGATTTAAAACAATTAAATATTAATGTTTTTTCATTAACTGTTAAAGGACCAATTTTTCGGCGTTTACACGGCACTTCCAAATTTTCCATAACACTAGTATACACAATAAACTGCACCTTGCAACTGAAGTACCTACTTTTAGTGAACTGTTAAGAATTTTGAATACGCCACTTGGACCTTCCTACAAAATGGAAAAACCCACTATCACATTTTCTGTGGAATAAGTTTAGAAGGTAATTATCTAGTCAATTACTGTTGTAGATTCCTGGAATTAAAGAATTAAATGTTTGATTGTTGAAACCCTTACTTCGTGGAATGCACTCATTTCAGATAAAATAAAACGTTTTATTTTATCTAAAGAATTAAACTTTATTTTGCAAATAGGTAGGTACTTATTAAACTTTTATTGGTTATATATAACCAATAAAATAAACATCTTACATTTCTTGCAAATTCATTAGTACCTGTTAACCTCCATCACTCCGACACTGGCAACCTTATTTAGGGATTAGTAACCCTCACAACTATTGTATTCTATTCTGCTCCAACCTTTATACCTGGTGGTCATACTCAATTTAAAATTGTTTTCCTATATACTTCTATAAACTTGTTGACAAATATCTGTTTTTCATTGAGTCACCCGTATCAACAGTTTAGGGATTTGCATACATAATTTATTGTTTTATTACTCTCTCATACATAAAAATACACTATAGTTTGAAGACATCAAGAGACAAGGAAATATGTCCTTTAGGAAATATGCACCAATAAATGACTATAAATATGAAATATAAAATTATGAAATTATGAAATATAAAAACTTGACTGACAGTAGTTTATGACCTATTTTTGACATTACTCATTGAACTGTCAACAACGTCACTTCATATAGAACAACTGTAGGACAATATCCACTTTTTATGTTGGGTATTCTAACAGAAGCTAATGGATAGGGGCGACTTGAGAGAAATTCTTGAGGAGGCTTGGATCTACGCAGGGTTGTAAAGCCAGAATGATGATGATAATGTAATTTTTGAGTAAAGAGATTGATATTGATTAGGTGAAAATAAAAATGGAAGTTAAACCTTGATTGAATTTAGATAGAAAGGAAAAGATAACAATGGGTTGTTGTTGAGTTGTGCCTCCAGTGATTTGATTTTCTTTAGACGACATTCAAATAATATAACGCAATAATAAAGCATAATTAAATGATGATAACACTCTTTAGCGGTTTACTTTTCTCGTACTGGTACAAATTAAGATAACAAAAAATCTTTTAAAGTTGTTTCTAAATTAACGATATTGAATAGATCAGATAAAATTTCATAGCGCCACCTTTAATATTCAACTTGTAGCTCATTAGCGTTGTTTGCTTTGTATTGTTTGCGGTAATGTTCTGAAATATTGTAGGTTGCCTAATTGCTATTTGGTATAAAACGCTGTAAATTTCAGTATTTGTTGTGGGTAAAACACCATTATCGACTATATTCAAATTTAGTTGTGTCAAACCATATTGAGTAAAAAAAAACGATAATGTGGGTTTAATTTCCTGGTCCTATCAATAACAGTAATTCTATTCAACGTCAAAGCAATTTTGTTGTAGAGTTGTAACAAGTTATTATCAACAAATGTCAATGCATTATTCACCTGTAAGTAATAGTCGTTGTCTTTGTGTGAACAAAGTTTTTTGTGGTATAATTGACATATCGCCCACAGTCGTTTCTTTCGATAAAGCACGTGGGTTTGATGAAAAATACTCGTTTATTGTTGTAATAGTAATAATTATAAACGACACAACTTCAGTAATAGACTGCTGCTCCTACTACAATAAATGCCACATAAATTTTCAATAACCACTAAGAAGAGTTGACATTATTGAATAAATATTTAATGCGATATTTCTAATAACCGTTATTAAACGTATTTTTATTGTAAATTATATATTTTAACAGTTCTTTTGATTAGTAAATAACTCTGAATAAATACATCATTGTTATGTTTTGTGAACGTTATTAGCAACTTCACATATGAAGAGTCCAGGGGAAAAACCCCATCATCGAAATTTTTGGGTTAATCCGGTTCGAAGTGGTCACTAAAGGATTGCGAGGCATTGGATCGCAATCCTCAGTTTTTGAAAATAACCCCGCTGTCTCAGCGAAAGCGAAAAGGGTTGAATATATGCGGGGAAGAACCCCGTATTGCAGTTTAAATGCACATCGCAAACACGCAGCGTATCTTCTTCTTACGGTGCCTTATCCTTAAGGACGTTGGCCATTACATTTGCCCAGTTAATCTTATTTGTAACAGCCCTGAATAGTTCTATGGAGGTCATGTTCGTCCATTGCCGTAGGTTTTAAGCCAAGAGTTGCGTCTTCTTCCTAGTCCTCTTTTGCTATTGACTTTGCCTTCGATTATAAGTTGGAGCAGTTCATACTTTTGATTTCTTATGATGTGACCAAAACATTGTGTTTTCCGTTCTTTTATTATAAGCATAAGCTCTCTTTCCTTATTCATCCTCCGCAAGATTTCCGCATTTGTCATATGGCTCATGTAGGATATTCTGAGCATTTTACGGTAACACCAAAGTTCGAATGCTTGGATTCTGTTTTGTGTTGCTTCTGTCATTGTCCAGGCTTCAACACCATAGAGCAAGGTCGAGAAAACATAGCACTTAAGTATTCTAGTTCTCAATGAGATGCCCAGCTGGCGGTTGCATAGAACTTTTTGCATTTTGTAAAACATTGTACGTGCCTTTTCCAGGCGTATTCTTATCTCTAGTGAGTGGTCCCAAGTTTCATCAAGATTACTTCCAAGGTACGTTGTTCTTGTTACTCTTTCCAGATCTGTTCCGTCGACATTGACCTTCACCCTTCTGTTTTGGTGCTTGCTGATGACCATCGTTTTTGTCTTCTTTGTATTCAATTTCATTCCAAATTCTCTACAGGCTGTCGTTACTCGGTCCATTAAGCGTTGCAGGGCTTCATCATTATCTGCCGGTATGACAGTGTCATCAGCATATCGCAGGTTACTTATACATTGCCCATTTGTAATTATACCATCCGAGGTGCCTTCCAAAGCTTTCTGAAATATCTTCTCAGCGCATACTTCATCTTTATTAAAGTTGCATGCCGGGTGCTAGATGTAGATGCTAGTATTATTTCTTCCGCGCTCGGTACCGTCGTGTTAACCTGTGTATTGCGTTTCGTATTTTTGTGAACATGGACAGCGATGATGGAAAATGGAGTGATGAGATGAAGCCCTCAACCAGCAAGAAGCAGAAGAAAACAGGTAGAGTAACAGATGTGGTGAAAGTGTTGAGAGCTGTGAGACATGAACTCGGGCCGGATTGTTGTTGCAAG
This sequence comes from Diabrotica balteata, assembly GCA_918026665.1. Lineage (NCBI taxonomy): Eukaryota > Metazoa > Arthropoda > Insecta > Coleoptera > Chrysomelidae > Diabrotica > Diabrotica balteata. Next base: position 200,663,175 of record OU898276.1, on the reverse strand, counting down.
ATGCTTCGCTGTTTTGAAGCAGTTCCTGAGGATCAGCGCAAAAGAATTACTCGCGAGTTCAATGCGATGGGGGATGTAAATAAACATAATTCGTATTAAGCCGGTCTTATTAGTGTGTTGCCGGTGATGCGATGAGGGAAAAATAAAAATCGTACTAAGTACAACACAGCTTCCTTTGTCTACAGAGTTCTGTCGCTAACAAATGATGGTGTTGCCCGTGATGTGAGAGTGAGCTTGAAAGCTTTCATGAGTATGCATGGTATCTCAGAAAACAAAGTGAGATACATTCAAAAATTTCTTGTTTAAACGGAAAAAGCACCTACAGATTAGTGCGGCAAGCACCAAAACAGACCCCACAAGCTAACAGAAAACACTAAGAAAAAGATGTCCCCCAGTTGTCTGTGAAGTTGCAAAATAGGGAAATACACTTAAAGAAAAGTGACCGTTTCTACTAATTGAAGAGACTTTGCCGAAAGAAGCCAATAAAGTCGACATCTTTTGAAGGAATTGCCATGGATTTCCAAAAAAATTTACCTTGCTCAAACATAACTACTAATGACGTCTACTACAGGCGTCAATTTAACTTAATCCGTTTTAACATTGATGTACTGTCTACTAAACAGGCGATTTTATACACGTACGACGAGTCTGTAGCAAAAAAGGGAGCCTACGAGGTTTGCTCTATATTGCATCACTTCATATGCAACATTTTGCCCCCAACGCCAACGGTGAAGGAATTTACGATATTTTACGATTCTTGCGTAGGGCAAAACAAAACTTTCACGTTAATAAGGTTTCTGCACAATTTGGTAACCAAAGAAGGGAAGTTGGAAAATACCAAGTTTGTTTTCCCGATTCGAGACCACTCGTACTTGGAGTGCGACCGTGACATAAGTATTATCAAGCAAAAGGCACACACTGAAACTCCTGAGGACTGGAAAGATGTATTCATGCACGCCCGCGTGATACCGAGTCCTTTCCTAGTTATAGATTGTGGCCTGGACCTAGACATGTTTCAAAATTGGACTGACCATCTGTCGTCTAAAAAAGACGTGTCCTTTCCCCACCAGACCAATAATAGTTCTCAAAATAAGTGCCACCAACAAGAATTTGATTTACCACAAAGCCACGTACTCTTGTCCGTACACAAGCTCTCCAGTCTTGGCTCCACTGCCACCTACGAAAACTTTGTCGAAGACTTCGAAAAAAAGAAAACAGAAAGCTTCAAAGCCAGTCGTGGAACTGAAAAAATCATACAATAGGACAATCCCTATTAATGCCGCCAAACTCAAAGATCTACTTCACTTGGCACAATTTTTGGATAACCCTAAAGCGAGGCGTTTTTACCAAAGCTTGAGGTCGGATGGACTTGCCAGAACTTGCCTTGCCTCAGAAGACGACGACGGCGACATTTACATCGACGACCCTCCCATTGACGCTGAAAACTCAGAAGATGACCAGTGAATCCGCCAATAATCAACTTTAGTGACTTCCACAATATTTTTTGGAACCGTATTTTTCGTTCCTAAAAACTTTTTTTTTTCGTAAATGTCGGGTAAATTTGTTTTAAAACCTAGTAGATAAGTACGCAGTTTACAAATAATTGTACAAAGAAAATGTTTGTGTAGTTTGCGAATAATAAAATACGTTTTTGCATTATTCAAAATATTTCATTCTCTCCATTGTTTGATTTAGGAGTACAAGAGGGTACAAAATATCATTGAATAGCTTGAAAAATGGTTATCCGGGAAACTTATTTTGAATCTGCATAGTTATTTTTTTAAATCGTTTTTAAAGTTCTTTAAAGTTGGTCAACTGTCAAATTTATTTTTCTCAAAATCAGTTTTGCATCAATGACGGGGTTTTTCCCCTGGACTCTTCTGAGTGAGAGTAAGTGAGAACTGTTTGCCTGTTTTATGTTCTCTATTACAGAGTTTGCAGCTTAATTCTCCACAAAGCCTGTTTCCGCAATACTTCAACACTACTATCGCAGGTAGTTTAGGGGTTTTTGCTCTCCTACTGCTAGCTCTGAACCGAAGAATTTGGTAGTTGGCTCTCTTTGCGTAAGTTCATCAGATCTTTTATTGCCTTGTATCCCAATGAACTGGAAACGTCTTTTGTATAGTCTATCAAGTTCTTCTCGACATACTCAGACATGTCCAGAGCCGCTTCAGTTAGAAAGTCCTCCCTCATGTTGATTTCTCTTGCACAATGCAATATTGCATAGTAGGAATAAAAATGTTTACATTTCCACTACTACTAAATATTCCTACCCACCCCGTCTGCAGTTTGCGACCGATCTGTTTACCAACTCTAGCTCTGCAGCCTGGTTTGGGTGCTCCATCTACTTCCTCCATCTCATGGCCACATAATCCTTCTGAAAAGATCTAATGAGGTGTATTTGTATAATTCCGTCAGAGTTCTCAGTCAGGAAGTTCCCATTCCTACATTTTTTTTAATCTAGAGTCAAGTAGTCAAGAGAGAAGATAAGTCTAAAGAGTTTGAGTATATTGTCGTCGTACTTTCTCAGTCATACGTATTATTGGTCGATTGACTTGAAAAACTCTCCACTTCCACTCTACAACTCCACTCAAAAACTCTTCACGGGCCCAAAACCAATAGTATAGATATGAGCAGTTTTTCAAATCATCGGATTTGTGAGTCTCGGTCACCAGGATTCTGAGACGCTAATCTAAAAGCAACTTTAAATGGGGTGAGCAACACAGCACGATACTTGCAGGAAAATAGGTAAATCATACATTAAAACTGTCATCAATACTTATAAACCTTCATTGGACCCATTATAGAGTGTAAATCGATCATCTACTACCTTCTAAAAGACTCAGAAACGAAAACTTCTGAGTACCGAACGCAGTATCCTGCGTAGAGCAAACTAGGAAAAACCTGGCGTTTCCCCTCCGGCAAACACATTTATCAAGAGGATGAATTCTCGGAACAGGAATTTATTCAGAAAGTCATAAACGGTCCAAACTCCAGAACTCAAGAGATCCTAAAAAGTTCCTGTTTATCTTCTGCGCCCCCAAAAACGAAAATCTTCACCCTCGTCCATTCTAATGGAAATATGCATTGACAACCTCCCGGATAAGTAGGCAAATGGTAAGACACTATGGGACAGAGCTAGAAGTACAGATATGCGACGTAGATGTAAGGTGGAGAACATCAAGAACTGGGTAAGAAATAGAAGAGTAGAATAGAACGATCATATAAGCGAATAACAACAAATAGAGTAGTAAAGACGGCAAGACGCAGTTCTCCAGTAGGAAGATGATCAGTAGGAAGACCACGAAAACGATGGAATGACAACTTACTGGAGGCACATTGAAAAACAGACATGGTCAAGTCTATATAAAAAGAAGAAGAAGAAGAGTTTATCTTGATGGAGCATAAACTTGCACGATATTTAGATTGACAGGGTTGGCATTCAATCTTATTCAATGATGCAACCACTAACTCTCATATATTTTATACTTACTTTTTACCTTTATCCTCTCTTTTAATATCTATATGTATTATTGATCCTCCGGTATGCCGATTGTTATATTACTTTCTATTTTTTTAATTTAAATTGTTGCACTGTATGTCTTTATAGTTGCTTACTATAACATCTAAGATTTCCTTTCGGCTATACCCGTAGTATAAGATACTTAGATCTTAAATAACTTCACTCATTAACGAGCCACCAATGATTCCATATACTAGTTTTATTAACAATAGTAATGAAATAAGCAATTGCAAGCGATTCGCTTAACCTACATTCATGCGTTTCCTTTTCCCATCAAGACCAGCTTACTCAGAACAAAGACGGAATATTGTGGCATGAAAATATCTATCTCTGACATGATTTCGTTAATTAAAGGAATCTAAAATAATTCTACTTTAGATTAAAGCAACTACGGCAGACTCTGTCTTAATGAAGATAAATGTCTATTGCAGTCTGCTATTATGTTTCCGCAACAAAAACGTTTTGTATTCGGTCGTTTTATAATGACTAGCCATGCTGTAATAGTGCGTGGGTTTAATATGCAATGGGAGTAGAGGTGCCGAGTATCGTTGTTATTAATTATCCGCTAAGGTTGAGTATTCTGTAGCAACTATTTATACTTTCAATATTCGATATTTAAATTAGTCGTGTCCCAGAACGCTTTGATTTTTTTACCATCGATTTCCTAATTAAGAAGTGAAATAGATCCTGAACATATTCGTAATATAAAAGTACTAATTTCAGCTAATATCGGACCCAAATCTAACTTAAAACAATCTATATATAAAATAATCTATAGTTTATATGTCGCAAGAAAAAATGTCACAAAAGTTTGAAAAAAAGTCAATAAAAAATCAATTAAATCTAGATCTAAACAACAAACTTTTCTTTGAGACGATCCAAAAACCATTTTCATTAAAACCATAGAAAACACAGATAAAACAAACCCGATTAAGGAAAGAACAAACGAAAAACTTCCAGTCGATGCCGTAGAAACTAGAAAGTAGTAGGTATCCTACTTCGAAATAAAATAGAAACCCACAACCATAAAACCCGTACCAAAATAAGGAAGTGACTTAGTTATTTTTATATTTTTTTAACCACCTGCACTACACATTGACAATGTTTTTTAATAAATATCGCATACTTATAACATTCTAAACCCTGTATCAAAAATATACGGTTTTGTTTTTGCAAGCATAGAGAAAGAGCCGTTTCTAAAAGTTTTAACTGTCTCATAGAATAGTCGCCTCCTAAAATTTGACGATTTTGTAAATGTTTTCGACTGCGCCAATTATGTGCTGAATATATACGTTTGCTATTACCATAATGAATTACTTTATTGGGATATAACTCCACAAATGCGATGTGCATGCAAAATATAATCTAGTTATTAATTTGTGTTTCTGTTTAGCAGTCGTGGCAAAATTGAGTTTGCTGCGAGTGATAGCGCGAGTTTTCTCTCTCTACGTTTTGTTTTTCTGACTTGCATGTGTATAATTGCACGGAAATGGTGTTTTTGGCGGTTTTTTGTAAAATACGATCCTAGTAATTCGGTTTTGTTGAATGTATTATCAGACATGAGACATTTGTCGAAAAGATTGGTTTATGAAATTACGGTTTTCTTATTCATATAGATAAACTCGATAATTTCGTCTATATATAAAAACTAACCCAATAATTATTCATAAGGAAATCCAATACATTTTCAGTGTGCACTGATATCGGTATTTTATATTTTAGTGCTTTTACAATAAAACTCCTCAACTTCTTGATACCAAGTATGCAATGAAAGAAACATTAAGGCATCTCTTTCCTGGATAATCCTATATCAATCGTGGATATATTACTTATAAATTAAATATCCATATTTCCTTTTTTCTAGTATAGTTTGTTCCTAGACTTGCTATGTTTCACACATATTTCTTTAACCAAAAAACTGCATTTTTACCAACTGCATTTCAACCTAAACTAACAAAAAGGAAAAGTATTTCTAATGGATGTCAAACTAAAAATCTATCTCAATTTATTACTTAAACATACATATACATATACTTAAACTTAAACTTACCTACTTAAACTTCTGGGGGTGGAAACTGGTCTTACACTCTCTGCCACACGAACAAATTCATCTCCAAACTGCGAAAAAGCCTGGGATGACAACCAGGGACAAACAAAACGAAGATGGAAGCTGTTGGTCAAAATGGAAACATGCAATTATCCTTTAAAGTTGTTGTAAATGCCGTTTTACAAATATCACAGATAAGAGACGGCTTTTAAAATAAAACACAGTGATTACTCGTGCAAAATTGACACATTACATTGAGTATAATTCACTTTATTTAACTAATTTGCCTAGTTTTGACGCCGACACTTACAGCGTCTTGACTGTTCAACTATTCTTCGAAACCTCCAACTTGAATTCACTTCGACCTCGATCTGTGTACCCGGCTTCTACCGTTTTCCTTACCCTGCATATCAATCCAAGGGACTAGCGAAACCGGAGTTCTTTTTAAACGGGCATTTGACCTTGAATAATTGCTCGCTTTTAAAATTTCAGGACTAACACGTACAAATAAATATAACCATATTTTTATCACTTGAATTCTTTCTTTTAACTCATGCATATTTCTTTTGCATATGCTTGTAATATGATCGATCCGTCTTATTGGCGATCTTCCTCGTGATTTCGGTCTTCTACCTGTCCTTGTTCATGTTTTACCTGACAAACTATGTTTGCTCTCATAACATGTCCAAACTATTTTAATTGTTGATTGTAAAGTAAAATGATAATATTAAATAATAATAAAAACTAATTTTATGAAGAACGAAGAAGGTAAGAATAAGACATGGATGACGACGGAGATTCTGCAACTAATGGAAGAAAGAAGGAAAAAACAAGAACGATAACTCCATGTATAAAACATTACAGCGAGAGATACAGAGAAAGATCAGAGAAGCCAAACAGAAAGAACTGGAGAAAAAATGCCAAGAAATCGAAATTCTCCAAAGTAAATACGACGACTTCAACGTGCATAAGAAGGTAAGAGAAATTACAGGTAAATGTAAAAACAGAACAATAAGTAAACTTGTTAATGACAATGGAGAGATAATCGTGGACAAAGAGAGTATCAATGATACCTGGAAAAATTACATAAGAAATTTATTTTTTGATGAGAGAGAGAACCAGCCCCAATACCTACGGAAACAGGACCACCTATACTAGTGGCAGAAATAAGAGCAGTAATAATATCACTAAAAGAAGGTAGAGCTCCAGGACCAGACGGAGTACAATCTGAATTTCTTAAACTTCTTGATGATGAATCTTTAAGAGTACTATGTAAAATCTTCAATAATATCTATGACACAGGCAATATCCCAAAAGATTGGCTACTTTCAGAATTTATTACCTTACCAAAGAAACAGGGAGCAAAAAAGTGCGGAGAATATAGGCTAATAAGTCTAATGAGCCATACATTAAAACTTTTTCTTAAAATTATACATCGTAGAATATACAAGCTATGCGAAGAGAGAATACAAGACACACAGTTTGGATTCATGAAAGGCGTAGGTACAAGAGATGCACTGTTTAGTCTACAAGTATTATTTCAAAGATGCAGAGATATGACTTGCGATATTTACACCTGCTTTGTGGACTACCAAAAAGCATTTGATACAGTTCAACACCAAAAAATGATGGATATTCTAACAAAAGCCCAAATGGATGATAAAGATCGGCGTATAATACAAAATTTATACTGGAACCAATCAGCCACAATAAGAACGAATTTTGGAGGTGAACCAACGGAAATGATCCAGATTCTACGAGGCGTTAGACAAGGTTGTATACTTTCACCTATATTATTTAATCTATATTCAGAGGAAATATTTAGTGAAGCCTTGGAAAAATGCGAACATGGAATACTTCTAAATGGAGAACGCCTAAACAACATCCGTTATGCAGACGACACCGTTATTTTTGCAGACAGTTTGAACAGTTTACAGCAACTAATAAACAAAGTAAATGAAGTAAGTGAAAGATTTGGACTTCAAGTAAATATAACAAAAACTAAATTTATGATCATCAGCAAAAATAAAGTTAGAGACGCTCAACTACTTATCAATAATATACCAGTGGACCGAGTAAAACAGTATAACTATCTTGGACAACAGTAAATGAACAATGGGATCACTCACAGGAAATAAAATGTAGAATAGAGAAGGCTAGGAGTGCATTCAATAACATGGCCAAACTCTTTAAAAGACACAATCTTAATCTGGAGATAAAAGTAAGGCTCCTACGATGTTATATCTTCTCAATATTGTATTACGGAGTTGAATCCTGGACACTAACTGAAGCAATGGAGAAAAAACTTGAAGCCTTCGAGATGTGGCTATACAGGCGAATTCTAAGGATATCATGGACAGACAAGATAACCAACGAGACCGTATTACGAAGAGTGGGCAAAGAAAGAGAGGTGATGTATACCATTAAAAGGAGAAAGTTGGAATATCTCGGACATATAATGAGAAACAGCACTAAATACAGATTACTGAAGGTAATCCTACAGGGTAAAGTATTCGGAAAGCGAGGAATTGGGAGAAGGAGAATATCATGGTTGAAGAACCTGAGGAAATGGTTCTCCACAACAACAACGAATCTATTTAAAGCATCAGTCAATAAAATAATTATAGCCAGAATGATTGCCAATATTCGGAACGAATAGGCACTGAAAGAAGAAGAAATAATAACCAAGTTGTGCCTTAACCTTTTAAGAAGCTATGTTTGGCGTCATCATGAACATAAAAGTAAATAAACTTTAACAATATTACTAGATAGTTCTAGTAAAATAATTGTCAGTTTTATAAATAAAATTATGTTAATATAACAAGGAAAACGGCCATAATTTTCGCACGTTCAAAATATATGTTAATAACAACTTCCTGTGCATACCAAGTTTTCAACTAAGCAAAAACTCCGTTTGAGAAAGACTCTTTCGCCGAAGTTATGAAACGTTGAATGACTTCGAATGGCGGATTGACAAATGACTCGCTCCTTCACATCCGCCGCTTCAAATGTTAAGAGGCACCCCCCGGAAACGGCATTAGAAACGGCGAAACTTTTGCTTGCGTTACACAATTGCTTTTTTTCTTGTTCTTGCTGTATTTACTCGACTTCGAGAATTTTCTTTGCCCCGTCGATTGTGGTGGTGTTACCGCTCGGAGACTTGATTTTTTGTAATGGAGGCTTAACTGGAAAATATGTAGGTACGGAAATGTGGTATTAAGAGTGCACTGAAAGCGTAAAGAAATATATTCAAATAAACGTAGTAGAATTAAGAAAATATAAAACAAGGGATTTTTTTAGAAGCCCTTTGTTGTTATAGCCGATAGTAATTTTGTTAATTGTCTTATTGTACATGTTCCGAAGCCGGCACCAGGCTCCCCATATAAATTAGAAATTAATAGTCAGTCGTCCGGCTTGGTAAGATACTACCATAGCAACTGAGCTACGGCCTCCACCAAAGCAATGAATGAAAAAATATTAGTTAACCGTGGCACCTAATACAAGTCTTTACCATAATATTATCCAGTAACAACCAATAAATACCGGGAGAAGAAAATCTCTCCTCCACTTTGTAAGGATTTTCGAATTCTGTTAAATTTTAAATATGATTACTACTTAGTTGGCGACCTTAGATTCCTCCTCCTCCTCTATCCTTTATCGTTCATAAAGATGTGGTAACGTTATGGTATTTGACGAATGGTTGCTATCCATTCTTCTCTCTTCTGGGCGCGGTGTGCTGCCTCAGACAGAGAGTCAGAATGGCTATCTTCCTCTAGTTCTTTTACGTTCTACCTTGCCTTCAACCACCAACCTTAGATTAAAAGATTTTAATATTTTATCTAAAATGACAGAAAACTCAGAGGTGCATAAGATAAACAAAGAAGAACTGAAAAAAGAATTGAAACAAATGAAAAATAGAAAAACACCCGTGCCTGGAGACATTCCCATCGAGTTGGTGAAACATGGACCGGATACTCTTTTGGAAAGCTTAGTGAATATTTTTAATAAATGCTTAATTGAAGACCAAGCGATTCCAGACGATTGGAATTTGGCCCACATTAGCCCCATTTATAAAAAAGGAGACAGGAAAGAGTGCGGAAATTATAGAGGCGTTAGTGTAACTAACTCGCTGGGAAGGTTATATGGTCGTATATTGAAAATAAGAATAGAAAAGGAGTATAAAGAAATTGCAAACAAAGCGGCTTCAGAACAGGAAGATCATGCATGGACAATACATTTACCCTTCAACAAGTAATTGAAAAACGAAAAGCTCGAAACCTCCCTACGCATCTGGTATTTATAGATCTGGAGAAGGCTTATGATACAGTTCCTTTAAAACTCTTATTTAGTGTCTTGACGAAAACGGACCTTAGTAAGACATATCTAAAAGCAATACTGAACATCTATAAATGTCCTCAAAGCACTGTAAAAACAGGAAATACTTTCTCAAGGGTATTTACATTAACGAAAGGCTTGAGACAAAGATGTTGTCTTTCCCCCACCCTATTCAAAATATATATCCAAGAAGCACTGCACCAATGGAGACAAAAATGTGCGGGAATGGGGTTGAAGCTTAACAACCATTATCTGACAACGCTGTTCTTTGCAGATGGTACTAATTGCAAGCTGTGAACAAGATGCAGATTATATGCTTAGAAAGCTCAAAGATGAATACTTTGATAATACAAATTAGGTGCTACGAATACAAATATTTGGGAAGTATTATCTGCAGTAAAAGAACAACGGAACGAGATATAGACTATAGAGTGCAACAAGGTAGGAAGAGTGTTCAAATTCTGAATCCGATACTTTGGTCCAACAAAGCTACTATGAGAACTAAAATGACTATGTACAAAGTAATTGTAGAGCCCATTCTTACATATGGAGCAGAATGTTGGCAAATGACAGTAAAAGGAAAGAAAAAAAGTTGACACGGTTGAAATGGACTACCTGAGAAGAGTTTGCCGTATATCAAGAGTAGAACGTATACCTAATTCTGAAATTAGAAGAAAAATAGATAGAGTACATACAACTTCTGAAAGAATAGAAACAGATAGATAGTTAATATGGTATGGACACGTACAGAGGATGGACGACAACAGATGGCCAAAAAGAGCTGTAGAATAACTAAGTCTCGTATTAAAAATATACTTGTAACAAGTCTAGAACTTAAGTAATCTGTATGAGCACTTCAATCCAACTTATCATCTAGAAAGATTCCTAATAGTTTTTTTCTAATAGTAGAACACTTTTTTTGAGATATACTTCCAATCGAAACTAGAAATCAAATTCTGGTTTTTCTCTTTATTTAGCTTGAGCCCATTATGTACGAACCAGTTTTTTATTTTCTGGGTATCATTATCTATTTTAAATTTTAAATAATGCTGATTAATATCAGTATTAATGAGAGTTGTATCAGCTGCGAAGCAAACACATTTTATAGAAAAAGAATAGTGGAATAAATCGTTCAGATAAACAAGAACAAAGTGGGTCCTAATATCGAACCTTGAGGAACCCCATGTTCGACAGTGTTAAACTCAGAACAGCTGTTATTAAGAAAAACTGCCTGTTTTCTATTTGTTAAGTATGATCTGAATAGAGTAAAAGTACTTAATACCGTATTTATTTAAATTTGTGAGGGTGGAAGTTGGACTTACACAGGAGATTTACTGGCACGCAAAAAACTGCATCTTTCATACTGCTAATTATGTTTTGAAACGACTTCTTAGGACAATTTGAGATTGAAATTCGCACTGGACGCAAACCTTGGACTCGGCTTCTTAAAAAACAGGAATAGGTACAACTGGACACAATTACAACATGTGGTTATCCATTAAAGTTGTTGTAGAAAGAAACAGTGATTACTCTTTCAAAACTGACACATTACATAGAGTACTATTTTCAACAAATTTGCCGGTTTTTTTCCGACTCAACTAAACAGGTCTGTTTTCCATGACCAATGATTAAAACCTAAAACTTGAATTTATTTGACCTTACGCTCTCGTCCCCGGCTTCCTCCTCTCGCGTCCTCACTCCTTGCGTCAATCCAAGGGGCTAGCGAACCAGAATTATTCTCAACCACGCTTCACATCTATCGTAAAATGACCTTGAATCATTCCCAGTTTTAAAAATTGTAGAACTAAACTTACGAATAAATAAAACCACATTTAAAGTCGCAGTTACAACTAGAATTCGGATTTTTTCCTTTGCATCACAAAATAAACAAGAGAATCGGCGAGATATTTTATACTTGGCCCATGGGACATACTAGAAAATTTTTTATTCTTGAATATTAGATAGTTTAAGGAATTTTCTGCATGCTACAATTTGTCAATAATTATATCGATTGTTTCCACAATTATTTTTTTGTTTAGGAAATAAAATCCGTGTAGTGTTAATTTTTCAATCTATGTAAAACATTCCTTATGTAAGTATAACTGACATGTAATAAAAATAAAGAGTCGCAAGGAGAGTGTACATCTTTCAAAAAATCTATGGCTACATTTTCATTTGTGGAATTAAAAGAGTTTCTAATATGTGGAGCTACTGAAGTAAAGTAATTATTGAAATTGTTTGATGTAATCGTGCTTGGACAGACTTTTTTATTTTAAAATATATTTCTGATAATTTATAACTTTCCAACTGCCACGAGATATATTTGCTGAATTGGAAAAGAAATTCTCCAGCCAGTTTTTTCTTTAATAATATTGTTGATTTATAGTGCTTCTTAAACATTTAATACTCCCTATATTCCTTTGTAACATCAGTAATTATCTTAACTGTAGAAAGATTTTCTCGCATTACTATTAGTTCATCATCAAACCAAGAAATGTTTCGCGCATGGACAATTATTCGCGCGTCGGAAAGCCGTCATCGTTATATAGTTACGCAACGAAAAAAACATTTAAACTAAGCCATGATTTTTCCATCTTCAATGAGGAGGCAGTAGCAATTGACGAGGCACTAAAATGTTATATTTTAAAGTATTTAGAGAATCTCAAGATACATCTACACCAATTATCTTGGCCACAATTTTGGCCATTGAAATTAAAATTTTCCCAAATTTTCCAAAATTCATAAAAATGAAAGGAAAGTTAATTGTTTATGGGTTGATTTTCAGGACTAACGTGTAATCAACGTGTTGAGGGTTTGGCTAAGAAATGCTATTGCTTATGGTATTTCAAATGATCATATGTTTTGTATAATGGATTTAATTATCACCTTTTAAAGAAACTGCTAAAAATCTAAAATTTAGTCTATCATGGTTAAATTTTTGCAAATAATTTAACACTTTTCGCGGTTAATACTCCTACAATCAAACATAACTATAGTTAACTTTTATGAAATAATTAACTACTTGACTGACTCTCATAAAATTTCCTTCTTCCCTTCCAACTTTCTTAGCTGCTGATTAATCTACGACCCGATGCAATAAACATTTTGAACAATGCTGAAAATTTCATACAACACAAAACCAACATTTCTAAAGTCAACTCAGTTATGCAAAGATAAAATAATTTAACCGCCGTGTAACATACAATATTAAATATTCTATTAGGAGGAAAGTTCCGTAGGTGAAAATTCTTGCTTCTTCTCCCGGTGCAGTTACGAGTCCTGGATCTTAATAGCTCAGGAGATGGACGAAAAATGTGTATTGGTATCTGAAATATAGAATTTAGAATAAAATACTAACAGTTTATTCAGTTTTTTAAGCAGGAAGAAGCCAGTTTTTAGTCTAATGAACGAATTACTAATGCTCCAACATGTTTCCTGCTAAGGGTTAAAAACGGTATTTACCGTCGCGACGGTTATTTGTTGTACAAAGTATGACTCTTTGATAGGCTGTGTATCCTACGCTGTAATCATAAGGCGCAACAATATTTTGTTATTGTGTGGACAATCTTACAATCAGTTGCTCCCATACAGTCTTCGTAGACACACTGTCTCAAGACTAGCAATTTCAACGTGGAGTCATATGTCGCCATGTTACCTAATCCAACGGTAACTTTAACATCCTAAACCATTATAGGAAATTTTGTAAACTGAATGTAATTAATTATTTGTTAACCGGTTTTTACCCATATATTTAGTGGCTACATTCATGTACTCTTAGACACTGATGATGGAATATGGATTCCGAAAACGTTTTGTCTTTTTAACTTAGCCTGTTTGGGTTCTTAATATATACCTTTTACAAAGGATTTTTAATAATTTTTTTAATATATGGTATACAGCCAATTACAGAAACGTAGATTCCTTGTGGAATCTTACAATTCTCCTTCTCAATCCTTGATCATTCGTAAGGATATAGTGACGTTATGGTATTCCATGTGTGGTTGCTATCCATTCCTGTCTTTCCTAGGTATATTGGCCTACCTCATACAGAGAGTAACTGATTGTGCTCTTTATTTGGTCTGACCGTCACGTCGCGCGTGGAAGTGGCGATCTTCCTCGGTTCTGTGGTTCCAAGTAGATTGCAAAAGTGGCTTAACACTTTGCCTTCAATCACTAATCTCTCCATACCTTCCTTTCTTTGGAATATGTGTCCAAAATACCTCAATGTATTTTAATTTATGGTTGTGGTAAGCCTGTTTATGATTGTGGTAAGCTTAGTGTTGATGTCGAGTTCTGTTAATATTGAGATCTTTGTTCGGTGGGCTGTCGAGGGTACACGTATTATTCAACGATGTACCCACATTTCAAAGACCGTTATACGTCGTGAGTCGGACATTTTGATGGTCCAAGTTTCTGCAGCATAGTTAGCGATGGTAGTTTTGTGATAATTGAATCAACTATCAGATTATGGGCTCATCTAGGGGTTTGTAATGCACTGCACTGTACAACGAATTCCATATTGGAATCGTCGTGTCTCCAAAGTGAAGTATAAAGCAGTTTAAATTTTTTATATTTTTTATTTATAATTTTCTCTGTACATGTTATATTATTTAGTAATTGAATAAATGTAAATAATATATCACATCACATTCTTTTCAACAAACACTTACACGATACCTACTTCCTAGTTTATTTGTTAGTATCTTTCCTCTCAAGAACTTCTCCTTTAATAGTCTTCTTAGACACACCGTCTCAGGACTAGCAACTTCAACGTGGAGTCATATGTCACCATGTTACCTAATCCAACGGTAACTTTAACATCTTAAATCATTATGAGAAATTTTGTAAACTAAATGTAATTAATTATTTGTTAACGGGCTTTTACCCATATATTTAGTGGCTACATTCATGTACTCCTAGACACTGATGATGGAATATGGATTCCGAAAACGTTTTGTCTGTTTAACTTAGCCCGCTTGTGTCTTAAATATATAACTTTTACAAAGAATTTTTAATAAATTTTTAATATATGGTTATACAGACAACTACAGGAACGTAGATTCCTTGTGGATTCTCCTTTAATGGTCAAACAGTTACAATAAAACCGATGATCACACATCAGAAGCTAATCCAGGCTAGTTTGAACTATGTTTTTAAATCACTAAATAATAATTCTTGTACCGGCATGTAAGTAGTATTTATTGGTTATTTACTAATTTAATTTCAATTTCCTAGATTATTTTATGTCAGTTGTTTTTATTTTGTCTGCTTTAATCAATTTAAGTCATATTATTAATCACAGACATATAATATTGGCATAATTGCTGTATTTCTTTACTAGACAGCTCCCAAATCCAGGTTTTTGTAATTTCAGCATTTAATTTACCATGTACCGTAGGACCTGAAGATGCATAGCAAAATGTAGCATGCGAAACCGGTCGTTGGTGGTAGAATTAAATAGATTGTGAGTAAGTCTTATTCTTATTTCTTTTACCTATTTGAAATGAACTCACACAAGCAACATATTCAAGATTTTATCAACAAAACTGTTTAGAGCCGCTTTTAACAGAGTTTACAGTGTGAGTAAGAATGATTGCAACATCCAGTGAGGGAATGATTCCAAAAACAAAAAAATGGTCAGCTTAATGGTCAATTAACAAATTATACGATGCATTCTACAAAGTCACCACATAGGATACTACTGGTTTTGTTTTTGGATAGAGAGTTTTATACCTGATATTCCAGCAGAGCACTCGAAAGTGTCTAGCAACCGAACTACACTAAGCCGTCCCGTATATTTAATGCCCATTTGTAGTGCATTAAAATGCATGGAGCTGTACGTAATGAAGCAAATAAGGTGAATAAGTAATGAAGACGATCGCATGTCAATTTGGACTGTACAAAGGGCGAAACGAAGGTTTTCCATTCCGAGTCGGATAATGGAGTGTTTTGGGCATGTACTCGTGTATCCTGAACGACCTCTACAACGTGCTCTCGGTATTCATAAGTGGGTGCGAATTTCATTAACGGTAATAATAGGTCTACGGACGTCTTGTTAGGTTCGAAGGTGATAATACTCCGAAGGGATCACTTACTTATACAGTTTACGTGATATACAAAACATCCCTTACGGTTAACAACAGGGTGGACTCTAACAAAACCGTGGGGTGTACATGTATAAAACGTTATTTTATGACTGGTATTTGAATAACTGATTCTGAAAGAACGAGACATAATAATTGGTATTTCCTACTTTTTAAATCATCATTAAAAAATGAATATATATACTTTTTAAAAAGTGTGTTTTACCCTATATGTTTCACCCTACAACGACTTATTTCCATATTCCTATGAGGGTGCTTGTACGTTCCGAACGTTAGCGATCATTCTTCATCCTGGGGCCGTTTTTCCTTCAGTTTTACCTTGTAAAATGCTCAATGGTATGTTCAGTATGCTTCTATATAAACATAGCTCAAAAGCCTGAAGTTTTGATGGAGTTTCCGCCTCTATCAAAACACAGAGCTCATAGTCTAGAATGCACTTTTTCCTTTTCGATGCGACATTTAATCTCTTGGATATTGTCCCACGACTTATTGATTATAGTTCCCAAGTAGTTTTACTGCGAAACACGTTCAATTCTCCTTTGGTTCACATACATATTTGCTCCAGTCATGTTTTCCTTGCTGATGATCATTAGCTTGGTTTTGCTGGTGTTTATATCCAGTCCATATGTTCTACTTCTTGGACAGACAAATAATAAATAGTGTAGTTCTTCGAAGAATGAACAAAGAACGGGAGCTGTTGATCACCATCAAGAGAAGAAAGTTGGAATAACTTGGTCATGTGATAAGAAGGAAAAAGTACCGATTGCTCTAGTTAATTATCCAAGGAAAGATTCAGCGCAAACGAAGCGTGGGGAGACGACGTATATCTTGGCTGCGCAATTTAAGAGACTGGTTCCAGTGCACATCTAACCAATTATTTAGAGCCACAGCTTCAAAGATACGAATAGCAATGATGATTGCCAAACTCCCTAGCGGAGAGGACACTTGAAGAAGAAGAAGAATGTTCTACTTGTTTTCGTTATTTTGTTCATTAAGTTTTGCAGCCCTTCTATGGTATTGAAAAACACTATTGTATCATCTGCATACTGCAGGCTATTGAGCTTAACTCCATTTATTGAGATGCCTTCATCAATATCTTTTACAGCCTCTTCAAAAATATACTTCGAGTACTTATTTAACTATTGGAATAAAACAACTAATTTGTTGCGTTTTTTACAATTTACAACTTATGATTGGGAATATTAATAGCTCAGACTAGTTGTGGTTGGGTACTCATTTGTACCATAAAAGTGAACTAGATTATGAAGAGTCAAACTTAGAACGCTGATACACTATGTTCAAAGGAACCGTTGCTCAGTCAAAAAATTCCTATTTTGCCTATCCCATTTGGATTCAAACATGTTTAAAATAGAGAGTTACAAATTTATTGATTATCATTAACTATTTAATAATGAATAAAGTCTCTCGTATTAGTATGTAACTTTTTTAACTCGAAGTAACATCACTTGAATCGGCTGTGTATAGCAGAAAGGGTACTAACAATAAATTAGATAAAGTCGTTAATACGATTAACTGGATGTCGACCTCGCCAAAAGTCAAATCTTGAATAGAAGAGTGCTCCATAGTTAGATGCGGGGACTTAATTGCTCAAACAGAATAAAATTGGATTACCAATTGAATAACCTAGTTCTCCCAACGGGATAAAATGGATTCCTAATAAAGGATAACCTGGGACTAACTTGGGAAATTCTGGTACTCGCAACGAGATTACCTGGGATAAATTTCGATTCCCAGTACTAGTATGTAACTTTGTTAACTCGAAAGTCACACCACTTGAATCGGCTGAGAATAGAACGAAAGGTACTAGCAATAAATTAGAAGTTGTTAATCCGATCAACTGGATGTTGACTTCGGTACCAGCCAAATATTGAATAGAAGAGTGCTCCATAGTTAGATGCGGGCACTTGATTTCTCAAACAGAGTAAAAATGGATTCCCACTGGAATAGCCTGGTTCTCCCAAGGGGATAAAATGGATTCCAAATCAGGGCATAACCTGGGACTAACTAGCAGTGGATCAACCTGAAACTCATAATTAGATGGAGAAAATATAAAGTTAAATGCATAATTAAAAAAATTAAAATGGAACTTTCTCTTTGCAAGGGTCTCAATAGAAGTTTCTTAGTGCACAGCGGAAAATGAAATAAAATTGAGAAGGTATGCGTTTTGGTAGAAAAATATTTATATAGAAAAGGTACCGTTATTTTGTGTCCGAATAGACCCTAACGGCATTTTTCGGTAACATTTTTCAACGAATTATACAGAATTTACGCACGACATTTTGTGATAGTCATTATAATCATCATCGTTCAGCCTCAGTTGTCCACTGCTAAACATAAGCGTCTTCCTCGTGTTTTCCACCATGTCTATCTTGTACCACTCTCATTGAGTTTTTATTTTGTCTTCTTCGATTATCGGCCCATCATGCAGGTCGACCAACGGGTTTCTAACTGTTTTAAATCTTCTTGCTTCATCGTCCATGCTTCACATTTATACCAAAGTAACAACCAAACAGAGACGGGTGGCATAGACATTTTTGCGTTTCCTGATCTCTTTGGAGTGGTAAAGGACGACATAAAGAAGTATAATTACCAACAATAGTATTAAAATTCCATACAATTTTTATAACAGCGGCTAAATATTCAATACTGAAGTAAGTAAGCATCTTCACTGTGCTTGATTTGACTTTAGTGATGTTTTTATGTCGATAGCTGTTTGGAAAAAACATTAAAACATATCGACATGATGAAAAGCTTTATTTAATTACTTAAAATACTCCAGTAGATCATCGATCGAAACATTTACTTCACTTTCAACTCCTTTTGACTACAACGATAAAAACTACTTTTGTTTTCCCATAATCTCTAAGATCTACTGAAAACAGGCCTTAAAAACAAAAGCAGTCCTTAACCCGCAATTAAGAAGTCATAAAATGAGTTTATATCAACTGCCTCCCTCTACATAATTATGTACGATAAAAAAAAAACGCATGGACACTTGCCATGAGGAAATCCATCACGAGAACAGTTGTACGATAAAAGGGAGGATTTAATTTTGGGTGATTTGCGGGAAAGTAAAGAATTTATGAAGAATGTTTTGACTTGGTAGTAGCAGTTAAAAGCTAAGAAACAAAATCAATATGAAAGGTCTATAAGAATAAAAACAAAAAAAATTGGTGTTGAATCTATCTATCTCTGGCATTTTTATTCGATTGACCATCTTTAATGGAAGTTGTCGACAATTTGAGTATAAATACATTTATTTTGAGTTTTTGTTGTATATATGTATTTTTGGTGATGCAGATATTGTGAAGACCATCAAGATAAACCGCCTAAGGTGGGTGGGCCACGTTATGCGGATGGATGAGAGTGATCCCACTAAAATAACTATGCTAAATAGGCCGGTCGGAAGAAGAAGAAGGGGGCGACCTAAACTCAGATATCTGGACGATGTACAGGAAGATCTGAGGGAGATTGGAGTAAGCGGCTGGAGAAGACAGACACTCGATAGGGAAGGATGGAAGAATGTTTTGAAGCAGGCCAAGGCTCACGAAGGGCTGTAGCGCCAACTGATTATGATGTATTTTAAAAATGTCTTGGGAATGTTTTCAGAAAGTCAAAATACATTATAGTACAAAGTATAATACAGTATAGTATAGTATATATCGTATAGTATAGTACAAAGATTGCTAGTAATTCTTAGAACACAGGTATTTTAGATCAATTCTATTTGACTTTTCGGTTCTTATGTGTCTTTGAATATTGTTGTACATTGTCTTGTTATTATTTGATTTTCTTATTTCTTTCATGTCTTGCAGTATGCTGTCATTTATTAAACTTGTCCTCTTCTCTTTCTTTTCTATTAGATGTTCTTCTCTGATCTGGTTATAGGTTTCACATATATGCTGAAGTGATTCTTCTGTATTGTATGCTGCAAATTACATAACAGTGTATAATAAATGCATTTATAGTGCGATATATACTGTGAGTATTTTTCCTTTAGTTACTGGATTCATATGACCTGTAAATAGATAGGAAGCTCGGCAATCATTAAGTGGTACATCTGCGAAATGTTGGTTATTGCTAAGTGTTTGTGTTATCTTACGTGTCATACATACTGGCGTCTATCCTTGATTGATTGATTGACATGATTTACTTTACTAATTTTCCTAAAACTGATCCTTTTAAAATCTCAACAACATTTCGTCTACCGGTGTATAATGAGACATTGAATAATGTTTTGGTAGGTGAGTAGTAAGTAAAGATGTCAAAAAATTCCCTTATTGCAGCTAGTTTGTCACGTTTTTGTCGCCCTTCTCGAGTAGTTTTATCATCAAAACGAAAATTTCTTACTAGAAAAATAAACCTTTCTAGGGATTGTCAATCGTTATATCTCCATTGGTTCTAAAAAGGTCATCAGCATTTTGGTGATGACCTTTTTAGAACCGCCTTCTTCCATCTCTAACTGTCATTTACTGAGAAGTATAAATACAACCACTGTGTGATCCGGAAAATAAGTTAAAAAATCTCTCACATGTCCCTCGCCTTTTAGTAAAACTCCGACCGGAAGTTGATAAACAATAAAAACCGAAATTTGTTCAACATATTTTGCGTGCTAGTGATATTGCCGAGAATTCCCATTACTTTATGATTGAGTGCGTGGTGATAGGCGGCGATGGAGGAAAACGCGTTTTCCATGATACGCGTTATTAACACACATGCGTAAGCACCATAAAGGTAATTGGAATAGTGATAGGAATAATACAGTCTCATACTTTCTTAGCTGTAAGTGCCTTTTGGCACGTCAGTGTTAAACCATCACTGAAGCTCGACGAATAGAGGTGGGCGGCTCGTGAATAAAAGTGAACTTCGATAACGGTTTCTTAAAATGATTCGGTTAATAAAATTCAATCAAATATGCGTTAAATAAGAAACAGTGGCAGTTAGGCTGAGACATTGAATGTACAATAAAGAATGTAGTTCAATTTGACACATCATATTGGACTATTTTTGTCTGTATTAGTGCCTTTAGAGATTTAGTAAGGGAAATGGAATCTTGGAAGGTACTTAATAATAAATTTCGGTTATATACGCTCTTAGCAGACATCTGTTTATCATTTTTCGAGACTAATTTTTTTAGATTTTTTATTTCCCCCACTATCAGCTACTAAATTTTTTGTCTTTTAACTTCTCTCTGGATTGTTTCGCTATTGCCTTCTCTTATGATCACTATTGAGTTTATGTCAAAAAAGCTTACTTGATGGGACATAAATCAAGAAAATACTATGGTGAATCCCTAGAAGAAGAAACTTTGTTTTTAATAAAAGCTTAAGGAAGATAGAAAAAAAAAGAATAACCACATTGAACTTTCATCTTTCTTTCACTGCTGAGTCCTATCCCGCTGGATGGAGTGTAATAGGTCTTTTATATGTTCCTGTAATTTGGTCGATCTATCTTGTTGAGGATCTTCCTCGTGACCTTCTTTCTTCTACCTTTTCTTGCGTAATAAGTCTTTCCATTATGGATGTGTCTGCTCTCGTTACATGTCCAAAGTATTTTTATGATCTTTCATAACATTCGGCAAATGAAACTACGTGGTGAAGACAAAATCTTAAGACGGGAACATGGAAACAGTGTCCTCCTTTGTTTCACTTATTATTGGGCACTGTACTTCACTTATTACTTATTGTTGGGCACTTTGAGAACGTTTATATTGATTTAATCGCAAATGTATAAATATGAAAACATATACAATGTCGATGAAAGCTAGATGTACTTATCAGTGCAAGACTTACCAGGCGTAAATACACTTTGGTCTTCGCTTATTAGATGTCCTACATCATCTTGTATTTTTCCATTTATTATCTTTTTCCAAACAATCTCTCGAAAGTAGGTAGAACACTACCTACCACTCTGTAGCATTTAGGATCTTTTGAATTGCCCTTTTTAAAGATGGACACTGGGTGAGCGGTTTTCCATTCAGATGGTACTTTAATTTATTGGCATTGCATTGCATTGTAGCATTGATTCATTAGAACAGTTATTCGTTCTTTTAGGAGTGGAACTTCTGCTTTAAGTAACTCTACAGCTATATTGCCAGGTCCTGGAGATAGCCCGTTTTTTATTTTAATTACCGCAGTATGGACCTCGTTGTTAGTAGTATTAATGTTACTATTTGTTTTTCTTTCCATACTGTATTCCTCTCCCATATATTCCAATCTGGAATCTGGAGTAAATTTTTATAGTGATTTTTCCACTTTTCTATAGGAATTAAGTTGCTTAAGGAGTTATGGGTGTTTTTCTTAGTTAGTGTCTCTTAGTTAGTGATAGTTCGCCATGCTTCCGTAGTCTGAGAACCACCAATTGGAGACATTTTTGTTCCCAAAAATTGTTTTTTGCTTCTTTTATTTGATTGCGTACTTTTCCGTTTTTCCTTTGATATGTTATTCTATTGTATATGCTTTATTTGTTATTCTATTGTATGTATATGTTGTATTTGTTAGCCATTTCTTGTATATTTTTGTTTTTTTCTTGTTGTATCATTTCTTTTACATTTTCTATCATCCATTGTGGTTCGTGGTGTTTTTTGTCGTTTTTCTCTGTTCCTAATACTTCATAAGCAATATTGTTTATTATCGTTTTGAGGCTGTTTTATTCTTTTTCTACATCCATATTTCTTTCCATCTCACTTAGTTCCTTTTCTAATCTAGATTGAAAAAGATGTTTAATACTTGGTTGGAATAAAAGGTGCAATTTATATCTCTCCGTTTTGTACTATGTAGTATTGTTTCTCTCACTTTCGGTGTTCTGCTTGTAGTATTGTTTAAAGGGACGCAAAAGATTAGCCAAAAGAAAGTAGTGGTCTGCCCCACAGTTAGATTCTCTTTTTACTCTGCAGTCTTGGCACTTAAATTTTGATTTAGGTCTCAATATTATATAGTCTATGATCGACTTCTGTTGTAGTGACGGTTATTCCTAAGTGTAATTATGAATATCTTTATGTTGGAATTGGGTATTCATTATTTTTAAACCAAAATGTTGACAGAACTCAATAAAGCTGTCCCCGGAACCACTTTTAACTATTTCTCCGTGCCCTCCCACCACGTCATCATCTATTTGAAAACCTACTCTGGCATTTAGGTCTCCTAACAGTATTATTTCTTTACTGTGACTGTGTTTACTTTGTCACAAATATTTGATAACTTTTAATAAAAGGAAACTTTTTGTTGATTTGAATCGTTTCATCAATCCTTTAATAATCATTCCAGAAAATAATAATTGATAATGCCATATAGAGTAAAAATACCGATACAGAGATGTAGCTTTTGTTTCATCGACAGATCTAATTTAGTGATTCAGTTAGAATGATCCAATGAATGATTCGATTAAATGATCCATATGTTCCGAGAAGGTATAAATATCCGGTTACAAACAACTCTAGTGGTAGGTCGTTAAAATTTTTAATATAACATTAACACTTGGTATTGCGTGTCGCCGGATATTAGACAAATTATTGGGCGCTGTCAGTAATAAATAAGTTAAAAATGTGTCTTGTAAGGTCATGTTGCCATGTATACGATTTAGAGTGTTCCATATCAAAACAAAAATCTGAAAATAGTCACGAGTTTACACAATTTAAATAAATATCATAAATTTTGACTAATGTTAAAAATCAATTAAAATTGGCAGAGAAGTAATAAAAAGAATTTTAAAATTTCACTCAGTATATTTACTATGACGTAGGAAAATATTTTCAATTCAGAAGATAATAAAAAAATTAGCGCCCACCCCCCAGATCTGCCGTAAACAAAGTCAGAATAGCCATGTTAATTGCCAACGTTCGGAACGGACAAGGCACATGAAGAAGAGAAGGCACTTTTTAGAACCAGACAAGTTTGGAAACATCCACCTGCAGACAAGTTCATAAATAATTGGTTTACGATTACGTTCAACAAAAATTCTAACTGAACCGATAAGAAAATTATTCCTTAATCGAAAGCACGAATGTAAAGAGAAGATATGTGTCTATAAAATCAAGATTTGCACGAAAATGTAATTGTTAAAGTAGAAAACCGTACTTGCCAAAGTTTTGTTTATTTATAAAAGTATTTTATTCGCTAAAATGTTTACTCGGTATTTCTTGAGGCTGATCACAGAAAATACAATCGTGGCATTCGAGTTTAAGCAGAATAAATGGTAATGGAGACGGATGTTTTCGAAACGAGTGCGAAATGCACCGTGTCAGAGTGTTTGGCTTCTGATAAGACCGTGACGGGATTTTTCTCGCCTACACAACCGTATAAATTGTTAAAATATGTGTACCCAAAAATAAAGGATATTAAGTTGCAAATAGAAAGAATTTAAAGTAGCATAACATCGTGTACTGTACAGGTGATGTTTTAAGTGAAATGCTGCACAAAAATAGGCTCGAAATACAGTCAGTGGGATACTAGAAAGGATAACAGAAGGATTAAACTCTATTGAATGTTTAATGAAATATTTTTCACTGAAAACAATTTTTTACTCAGCTAACGAAATAAAGAACATTTTTTGCATATTACAATCCTTGCCTACAGCAGTGTCTTCCAGACCTTTTTAAAAAATCGCAGACTAATTGTAATAATTTTTCATGAAAAACAATACAATAAAAATAAAACCAGGCCGGATTGGTCGAGAGGCAGACACCCAACTTTTTTTTTTCGGCAAAATAAGTATTTTTATCATGTTTAATGAAGTTTCCCTTTTTCATTTCCAATTTTCGCGACAACGTCGCCTTTTCGGGGCGTTCATCCAGTGTCTGGGGAAATTGCAGTACAAATCACAAAACAAAGAATGGAATAAGGGAGACAATAATTTCAAGCTAGAATATAAAATTTGAATAACACAATAAGCGCAACGAGTTGTCTCCTTCTTCGAATAACTTCTTAATATTGAGTTAGCGATCTCAAGATTGTTTTTTGTCGAGAATTTGAGGAGGAATATGGATATTTTTATCTGATTACCGAAATTGAGTTCCATGAAAAAAATAATACACACTATAGAAGTAAATCTCTTTGTAAAATAGATGTAGATCGTCCAGATATAATAAGGAATAGAAATAATGGTAAAAACATGGCGCATTCAGGAGGATATCAATATTATCAATTATATTTTTAATAAATACTTGGTACTCAAACTTTAAATCCGCATTTACCTTATTTGTATATATGGCACCTTGTTGTTTTGAATTATGATAACTATTATCTACGACGGGAATAGATTTTGTTTCGATACGAAGTAGTGGTTATACCGCTCTGAGGACACCTAAAGAGGTCGAAATACGTTATAAGTGGCTTGTCGCTGCTCTGTATCGAACCAAAATCTAGTACCGTCATTATGTTTTATTTCTTTACTCCGTTTCGAGTACCAGAAATTGAATTCACTACGAATTTTGACCATGACCGTAATTTATCAAGCTGTTTGCTTTACAAGTTTTAGTAAACACAGTGGTTAAGATTTGAATTCGATTTCGCCAGGTAGAAATCGTATGATTTCTCTTTTTGGTCATTATTATTTATATGAAAATAGTATGCATTATTATGTTGTCTAGGCCTCTCTGCACTGCTGTATCTGTACGCTGGTATGACTGGTTTCATGCATTTGTGAATGAAATCCCTGTGTCTGATACTCCTGACAACAATAGGTTTTTGTGATTCAGATCTTGAGGTATATGCTTGGCCAGAGTTTCGTAATTTCTTGGCTTTGTTACTTAACCAGTTTTCTGCCACTGCTACTCACTTTTTCCCTCTTTTTTTAGGACTGGCAATTTTGGTGTCTGCTGGATAAGTGTTTGCTGGTTGGCTGTCTGCTAGTTGAGTATCTGGTACTTCAGGTCCTGATCCTTGTAAGTTTGCTGCTAGAGGGTTTACTTGAATACTTGCTGCTGGAGTATTTACTGCTTGAAAATCAAGCGAAGGGTCAAATACCTGGCTTACATTGTGTGAATTCGACAAGAAACCATTGCAATCTGGACTATAACTACTGCTTGAGCTAGAACTATCACTTGATGTAGAAGAGGAGGACGAACTAGAGCTACTCGAATCTGATTCATAGTTTGGATCTTTTATAGAATCATCATCATTATCGTTTACAAAGTCCGAGATTTGGAGTTCGTCTTTCCGTTCTGGTGATAGGTCAACCCGTAATAATGATGTACCAGGCTTATTATTATCGTTATCCGTAGCTACAACATAGTTTGCATTATCATAAGAAACAAGTGCCGCATTTTCCTCTTCTAAAAGATGTCTTTCTGAGATTTCTGAAAAAGAAAAAAACATTATTGTAGCTAAAATAAAAGCTTTGGTATTTTTTTATTATTCAATATCAGATCTGAGTTTCGCACTTGATCTGGTGCTTAACGCTCTGATTTTATTTTCTTTGCAAGGGCTATAAATCTGCTTATCCTTGAACTCAATGACCTTTGCATGTTATGAAACCAGCCTGTTTGCTGCAACAATAATAATAATAAATAAAAACAAGGAAGGATATCATACAGTTATAAACAAGAAAGTAACAGTCAATAACTCTAAGAAAGCGTCATAATTAAAAAAGAAACGTCAGTGGATTTGAAAATCGTATTTGCCGGTTCTGCAAAATAGTCATATTCCAAAAATAATTTGAAAAAATATACTTACATATTAAATAAAGTGGTTAAAAACTCAAAAAGTTATACTCTTCCACACCATGCAAAAGTACTTTCCTAGTTTACAACTTCGAAAAAACTGTCACAACACAAAAAAGAACAGTATTTTAATTATTTTAATAATCAGTTATAAAACTAATAATTCACACAAAAACTGTTACAATTCTAAATGTGACTCTTTTCAGGATTAAGCACTACGTGTGGACTGTTATAAAGTTAAAGGTGACATTGTAGCGGAATGCATGCTGAGCTAACCTGTAAAAAACATCGCCATCTCGCAGTAAATAGTTCAAATATAAGAGTGACGCTTTTATGGAAGAAAGTACGACTTATTTTAATATTTGTAGCATGGTTATCTCAATAATGGTGATTTTTGAGTTGTGACTCTTTTTTAGCGAAGATGCGATATAATAAAAATACATATAGAGAAAGTGAAGTGGTATAATTCTATTTTTTATTGACCTTGAAAAAGCTTTTAACATTTTCGACTGCTGGTCAGTCGAATCCTTCCTTGATAATCCTTCCATGATCCTTCCTTGATAACAGCCGAGTTGACATATATTTAATGATAAAACTAATATAAAATGCTGTAATATGATTGTAATGCTAAACAGAGAGGAGATTACAACAAATGCTTTATTATTAATGTTTGAACTTTCACTCATCAGCTATTGTATAATTTTTGTTTATCTCCAGTGCTTCTCTACGGAGTACAAACGGGGACATTGAACGCGGAAACTCTATCAAAACTTAAGGCTTTTACGCTATGGTTATACAGAAGCATTCTGAAGATACCATGGATAGACAAAGTCACCAATAAAAAAGTACCGCAGAGAATGAATACAACTGCGGATTTTGTCAACATCGTGAAGAGTCGTAAGCTGCAGTATTTGGGACATATAATGAGAAATCAAGGCAGATACGAGCTCTTTTAATGCATTTTGCAACGTAAAGTTGAAGGAAAACGAGCCCCAGGACGAAGAAGAATATCCTGGCTTGGTAAACTGAAAGCATGGTATAGAAAGACCTCAACATAGCTATTCCGTATAGCAACCAACGAAGTCATTGTAGTCAGAATGATCGCCAACGTTAGGAACGGACAGGCACCCTAAGTGGGAGCGCCCACCAAACTGGCATGGCAAGTGGTAAGTAGCAAGTAGTGCGCGTCTAGCATGTTACTTAAAATTTAACCAATGAAAACGAATGATTAGAAGGAATGACGTCACTGTCATTTTGGTGTGCTCTGAATCATTGGTTTTCATTGGTTACATTTTGAGTAACATGCTACTTGCCACTTGCCATGCCAGTTTGGTGGGCGCTCTCTCTAAGAAGAAGATCCCCATTTTTGAGTTATACTATGTTCAACAAGATTTTCTAGACCAGTTTATTTGCGGATTTCTTACTATATTACTCATACTTATTGTGTGACAAAAACGAAATGTTTCAAAAATTTCTATATACAATAAAATTATTTAATACATTTTCCTTATCCACATAACGCATTTCCTAATATTGACGTTTTCTTGAGTTATAAAATTAAATAATATTGGACAAACAGCGCTTTTAACATCACTTGACCTCTTTCAATAAAAAAATAATCCAATTAATCCCGACACGGTCACATCCGACCTACATTTGAAAGTGCTAGTGTCCAGATCTCGTCCGAATAAAGCAAACATCCAAACGGGCAAATCATATCCTGAAAAATATAGCGAGAAAAACCGAGAAAAGGCATCCACTGTCCATAGCGATTATAAATTCAATTTCCAACATTCGAAAGAACAAAGAATGAACGATGACCATTTGCAGTTTTTTCTAGCGAACGACATCATCAGGTGTGTTTGAGTATTTGAGCATTTGAGAACGAGGCCTGAACTGCGAGCGGCGCTGTGGATCCCGGAGGATAGAGCCGTTTGTAAAACAAATAAATGTCAGGATTCGTTACCCGTTAGTTAGGAATTGGACGGACTTCGCTTGTTTGCTTTATGTATATGTTCTTCTTCTTTTTGCTCACTGTGTTGGCTGTCTATTAATTTTTCATAGAGACTGGACGGGAAAATGTTGCAACGTTTAAATTAACTTTAATTAGATTGGATGATCAAACGGAAAGCTGGGGGATTAATGCAAAATGTAAGTCGGATCAATAGATAAGGAGTGAAAAAGCGAATGGTACATTTTATGACAATATGTTGTCTAAGCGATAAGATAAAAGAATAAAAATAAAGGAAACATGTATAGAAACTATGAAGAATTTGTGATGCACTATAGTAGTGTAAAAAAGAGCAGTATCAAGAGATGGAACACTAATCAACCTAAATGCCCGAATTGGACAGGGTATTTCAAGAAACAAAAGTTCAATGAATATTCTATGTTCTTTAAATAGTAAGTAACAATACAGAAACTGATCATTAGCCATCAGTTAATCATCCTTTGTCTGGTCTTCAGATAAAGATTGGCGATCACTTCTTTAAACGCTCCCCTATCTTTTGCAACGTAAAACATCTGTTCAACACTAAGTTGGTCCAGTTTCTGATACTTCTCAGCCAAGATTTATTCTTTCTTTCCAAGCCTTCTGGACAAATTTGTATATATAATTATAATTCCGAATTGTTTCTAATTTCCTGTGTTAGATTCTTCTCGGTCAACGATGGTAAAATAAAATATTGAAGTCGTGGAGTAAAATATAGTTTTATAGACAGCTACTGAATTATTAAACTATAGTTGTTGTTGAGACAAAAATTTATAATAGACTGCGTCCCAAACTAGTCCCGAAGCTATATTTATAATCTCACTAAAATGCTAAGTGTATTAACTTCATTAAATAAGTGTATTGCCCTCTGCATAGAACCAAAACCGTTGGCTTTGTAGTTAAAACAAAGTTGACAAAGTTGAAAGTTAAACAAGCTGTAATTAAGCTACTAATCGATATGTTTCACGATTGTATACAGTGAAACTGTCTCCATACGGAGGTTAGTGTCTTCACAGGAAACAACTCCATATAAGCTCCCTAGGTGATCTATAAAGGGCTTCGGTTAGTCAATCCGAAGTTGCCTCTGCGTTTTCATCGTAATTTGGTAGGATGGTTAAATAAAACTCGATTTTGAAGTCGAAAAAGTCATAGCAAAAGAGTCTCAGGACAAGCAGGGAGCATAGTCCCATGAAGGAAACCCCCAGACGTAGGACACCCTACGTGGGAACGGTAGTAAAGCTAGGCTTGACTAACTATGGCTTTTTATACACTTTATTTCGTATTGATATGTGCATTTCCAAGTCCATCATCCAATCGTAAATTTCTTATGAGGTAGAAAGGCGGGGTGACGTGCTCATCGACGTGCTCATTGGTTCATAGACTTAGGCAAGCGATGACAAAACTATATAAATTCAGGAAATTAAAATTAATGTGAGATTACAATTTAATGGACTAATTTGTGATTGAACATATTGGCCACTCTATAATATCTGGTGCAACCTTTGTTTTGGCTACCATAAGACTTGTTTTTACCTCAAGATATAATTTTCTAGTTTATATTACAACTTCTTAATCTTTCGTAGAGGCAGCAGCAAATCCGTGTATACATATTTTCCTTTTATTGGTTAGATTATTCCACCTAAATATTACTATCTCTTCGAGGTGTTTTAGCTGTGAGTAATACTCCTTCGTTTCTGATCAGAATTCGCCAAATCTTCGTCCCAACTTATCCTTTTTGGTCACAAATATTGTATGAATATTTTGGATTGCATTATCACTGAAGCAATCCATCCTAATGGGGCATATATTTTTGCTATTTCCGATACCACTAGCCTCTTTGTTATTTTGTTATCTTTGGTTATATTGATTTTAAATGTTGATCAGTCTGGTGACCAGTGAATCCTTAACGTTTTATGTATATCTTCCTTGTGTAACGCTTCTAGATCGACATTTTTTAGTTCCTCAGGTATGGTTTCCATTAAAACCCTCTTTCTTGAACATTTCTGTTAACTCTGTTTAAGCTTGATAAGCTTTGGCCAACATTTCTGATCCAGCTAGCGTCGTTTCCTCTACTCTTCGTCTTAACACTTCTTCCTCTTTTTTAAGTCAATCATTAGCTGGGTTATAATTGGCCAAAATCATGTGGATCAGATCAAATTAGATCATGGATCAGAATACGCAAAAATTTGTGTATGCGTAGTTAAAAACTTTACCGAGAACACCTGAGTATTAACTAATAATCGAATAAAATACTTGACATTTGGGTGTTATTATTAAAGAGTATTTCTTTGAAGAACGAGACTGGTTTAATTACGGCTTGAATATCATAATCATTTGTGTAGAGACTACAGTAAAGTCAGAAACCTACGTTTTCTGTGATTGATCTTCACCGTATTTATTCTCATTGGTGCAGCAGCAGATTACAGCTGAACTTCAAGGGGAGATTCTAGGTCTTTAATGTATGCAAATGAGGTGTTGGTAGGAAATGAGAGAAAAGTGAAGGAAAGACGAGAAAGAATATTTGGAATATTCTGTTTCAAACCGGACAGAGTAGTTATTTTGGGTAGGCAAAAACTCACAAAAGATGATAGTTTTTAGCTATTTAAGATCGGTGTCACAGAGTAAAGGGGAAGTAGATGGAGATGCAAGTAGTAGAGTTATCTCAGGATGGATGAAATTAAAAGAGGCAAGTGGAGTGCTATGTGGATAGGAAGGTGCAGATAAAACTAAAGGTGCGTTCTTTAGGACTGTCTTAAGACCTCTTATGATGTATGTTACTAAATGCTGGTCAAGAAAAAAGATAGTCTAGTAAACAAGTTTTTCTCAGAACTTCCCAATAGCAAGGTAACGAGTTTTTCGATAATGTTGTTTTTAAAAGTATTTTAATAGCATCATCTCTAATATCACTGACTATATTTCTCCAAATTGTACTAGGTCTTTCTATCATGTTCCATTATATTTTTTCTACTATTTGTGCCCTAAATATAACTTCCTCTTATCTTTTAACATCTATCACTTGATTTTTTGTGATTTGCCTTTTGCCGGTCCTCTATTTTGGTTTCTTTTTCGCTTTTTTACTTCGCTAAAGACAGCTATATGATCACTTTTACACATTATATAGTTTGTCCCTATTTTTCTCTTTCTCTCCAAACATTATCCAGCTTAACATTATTCTTATGAATGACGAATGACGACATTTTAGATCTTAAAGAATATTACTACAATCGACGAAAATAACTATCCAGTAAAAACGTTCCGTTAGTTTTAAGTTAATAAAACCATTGAAGTAATTTAATTTAGATATACGGGAACCCGCATTTATTAATAGATATTCTAACAATATAAAATATACAAGACATTACCCCTCCGTTTTCAAAATTATATTATTTGGCCTCAGCAATATCGCTTTTAATCAAATGCGGAAATATCGTCCTTTCTGTATGTTGAAAGCAATAACCAAAGAGGTTTTCCATCGGCGGCATTATGTTGCGTCGGAAATTGATTTCTGGAAAATTAATAAGAAAACTGGGAATGATATTATGCTAATTTCATTAAAACCAAAATGAGATTTTTTCAGTGAAATAATGTTAACAAGGAGCTGTAATAAAGAAAATGAGAAATATTAGATTTTAACGAACTCGGGAGTTTTTTCTTTAGCGCTGGTAATTTTCATCACGAGAATTAAGCAATTTTGATAATAACTTTTTCAGGTCTGCTATAATTGTTTTGATTACAGGGATAATTTGTTTCCGCTGTATAAATTGATGGAAGTTTATTCTTCAATAGAACTAAAGACGGTCATTTACTCTGGTACAAATATCCACAATATTCAAGAGAATACAAACTTCAATACGAGAATATTCGAAAGAAGATCATTTCTTTTATTAACAAACTCACATCGGCCTATATGATTATCCGAAAATCATATTAAAAATGCTATATCGCCCACCATTCTTTTACAATTTAACATCTAAAGTTGCATTACATTTTATTTTGTTACAAGCTCAGAAATCTAATGTTACTTGGTTGCTAGCACTGTTAATGAATTGTACAACACTTTTTGTTCTTCTTCCTCTTTATTAAGAGCTGTATAGTTCCTTTATTCTAATAAACATAACCTCACTTTTCAGTGTTTGATTCTTACGGTTTTAAGTATGACTAGTCGCGGTTGTAAAAACTGTCCAAATACATTTTGTTACATATGTGGTGATTTTGTTCCAAAATTTTGTTTGTGTGAAAAAACATCAGAGAAACGTTAATGACTTTGTATAAAAGGAGTATTTTCGATGACATCATTATTAGTTTTGTACCATTTTGAATCAATTTCGCTGTTATTTCCGGATATTAGGATGATCTTATAGAATCCTTCTCCTGACTTTGGTATCCTTTTGAAAAATACTGCAAGCTGTCCATAATTCACCACATCACGATCCATTAGATCCCATTCAGTTCGATTACAATCAGTTTTTACATTGTTAAACCATATCGCTAGGTTCTTAACATTGTTTGGAACTTTTGTATAAAGGACATTGTTAACAATAGCTGTAAGGATGACGAACGAGGCTGTTGGTTGAGACATCTTGTTGGTTGAATTGTATTTAACGGAAATTGTGTTGTTTTTGGTAATTTTCTTTCTGATAAATGAAAGTCTGTAAATCGTTTTTCAATTGCAGTTCTATCTTTGTACCACTGTATATCAGCTTTTAACTTTTGTATTTTTTCGTAAAACTTTTCTAATCTACACCTATTCTAATCTTCCATACCTGCCCAGTATGGAAGACATTGATGAAATGAAGCACGTTTAACGTAAATAATAAATATATATTAATTTTACATTTGTTTGAAATTTTCCTTAGTCCCGAGCTGTTCCTAATAATAAAATATTTATGTGTTAAATAGTATGTACATCTTAATTATACAGTAAACGTAATCGTACTTTTTTTAACCCTATCACGACAGGGTGTACTTCCTTCATACTTATATTTCTTGTTCATCACCCCCCACATCCCCAGAGGCTTCTTCTACGGCCTAAACACCACATACAAGCCATCCAACTGGCCGATACATCTTTTCACCGCTTCTTCATCTTCTTTACCCTTTCGAATACACACACACACACACCCTCTAGCGTCAGGGGAGGCTTTCTTGTACATCTACACAGGCTCCAATGCTAACCAACTCTGTCAGCAAATTATTTGTATTTGTAAACAAAAACACGTATTTTCTACTTCCCACCCTCTTTTTTAACCCTATCACGACAGGGTGTACTTCTTTCATGCTTATATTTCTTCTACTGATTAAATTCCCGAGACTACACCATCATGAATATATCGAATCAGTTAGATATGCGTAGCGATCGGCCCTCTAGGGATTAGGACTGAGGAGGAGGAGGATGTTGTAGTAATTTGACTATGGTCAAACAATCTTGCTTGAATAAGTTTATTTATTGATTTCATTATATCATGAAAATAGCATTGATATATTCTTATTTGTGCATTAATTTTAAAATACGTTTTTTTAATGTATTGCCGGCATCGACAAGCAGTCGTACTCATGGTTTGATTGTCAAAACCAAAGTGCTCCCTTTGTATTTATCGTAAATTTTTTTCATATAGTGACATTTGAGAAATTGAAATAAAGCGAGGTGTGAGACAAGGGTATATACTGTCACCAACCCAGTTTAATCTCTATTCCGAAGACCTAATGAATAGAACACTCTCTGAGTGTTAGATTAAACAATCTGAGATTTACCGACGACACCGTTCTGATCGAAGGAACAATTGAAGAGCTAGTGACATTGGTGAATAAGATAGCAGCGAATAATATGGACTATCTTTGAACATAAAGAAAACTTAATTTATGGTAATATCGAAATCAACACAAAATGTCCAAAATTTATATTTACACAATGAAATTATCGATCGAGTTGATCATAAATGAAGACAACGATAGCTTAGCAGAAATTAAAATAAGAATAGAAAAAGCCAGATCCATATTCACTAAAATGAAAAGAGTGTTCTACGGAAGAGATTTGAGCCTTGAAATGAAACTTCGCCTGATGAGATGTTACGTACTTTCTGTACTGTTCTACGGAATGGAGTCATGGACGTTGAAAAAGATTGATACCAAAAAATTAGAGGCATTTGAACTGTGGATGTATCTGAGAATATCATGGACCAAGAGAGTCGACAAGTGTCGAGGTCTTGAGAGGAATGAATAAAGAAAAGGAAGTCATATTTACGATCAAAAAACGAAAACTGCCATACTTGGGACACATTACAAGAGGCGAAAGATATGAACTGCTTCGAATAATTATGCAAGGGAAAATAGCAGGAAAAAGGTCCATAGGAAGAAGACGAAACTCCTGGCTAAAAAATCTACGGGAATGGTATAGCTGTAGCAACAACGAATTGTTTCGGTCAGCAGTTTCGAAAATACGTACAGCCCTGATGATTGCCAACCTTCGGAACGAAGATGGCACTTGAAGAAGAAGAAGAAGTGACATCGTTTGGGTCTATCCGCCCCAATAAGAAGTTTAACAGTTTATGTAATACATTTTTTCACCAAATACACTTTTATGGAAAACACAGAATCGCAGTATATTTAATTTCTTTAAATCCCATTATACGATTTAATTTTTAACGGGTGCACTCAAACCATCCAAACTTTTTCGAAACAGATGTATCTTTTTATGCCCGTCCAGTCGTGTCACGTACACAACGCATACAATCGAAACAAAGCATAAAATTACAAGCAGCAGCGAGTGATGGATAAAATTTTTGAAAGGATTTATTCAGGGGATTTTCACCGAAATTAACATAATGGAAAACGGACGTCCGGGTGGCGGATTTTGATTTTGTCCGATGATCGGCACTGTTTATTTTACGGGAGGACAGTGATAATTCCAGGATTAATTTCTGAAATTGGAGATTTGCTCTCAATTTCACCACTACGTCACCGATGGGCCGATAATTTGGCGTAGATTGAAATTTCTATTTGGCGAGAGAAATTGATATTGTTATGACGTATACTCCAAGTCTGTTTAGGAAATAACATTTAAACTGAAGGGTAGGTTTGCATAGAGAGTTAGTTAAATAATAGCTTCTTCTTTCTCCTGCTTTTTCCTATAGGTATAAGTGGCTTTTCGTAATTTCTCTCATATCCTAAGCCTTTCTTAATATGGTTATGAAGCTATTTGCTTGTGGCATTTCTACGTTGTTTAAATCTCTATGGCAGAATAGAGTTTTACTCTTTTATAGTTGATATTAACGTCCACTCTTCTTCTTCGTAAAGTAGTGTAGACAGCAAATAACACTTCGTTTCGCGCCATTGGATGCTAACGCTTCTAAGAGCTTTCTCATTTTTATAAATCTAGATTTCGCTATTTCAACTTGGATTTTAATCTCTACGTCAGATCCAAACTTATCATTCACCGTGTATCCTAGATATTTGAATCGGTGTCCTCTTTCCATGTATCTTCCGGTGTTCTTAGCCAGCCAGTATAACAGTATGCTTTGCATTTCGAAGATTATTTATTAGTAAGCCATTAAACTTAATGCCTTCATTGTACTCTTTAAGTGCCTCCTCAAATATTTGTTCCGTGTATAGGTAGAATAGCAATGGCATAAGCGAAATATATAGCGTAATCATATATCATCGCCAAAGGGTAAGCTGTTTAGATATTCACCTATTTAGTATATTTTTATACCAATTGTTTTTCATTCTACGTTTTTAGAATCATGCTCCAAAACCGTATTAAACAGTTTAGAAAACAATGTTTCCCCTTACTTGATTTATAATACGGTTGGGAACTTGTTTAGTAAAACCTTTTTGTTGATTTCCATGTGTTCCCCATTTATCTATGTAAGGTGTATCGCCGAGTTCAGTCTATACTATAACAATTTTTAATTGAAGGTGACTTATCTACAAATTGAACTGAGAGCTAACGGCAACAGCGTTAATTGTCAGAAGTAAATTCTTACCGGGGTCATTTTTATTGTTAGTTGGTCGCTAATGTGGATAAGTAATAAGTAAGATGGTTCCATAAGATTTACCTCCGTAACAATATACTTTCTGCATACCGATGCGATTCACGAGCGAATAGTTGAATCAGTTCGTTGAATACTTTGAAACATCGGTCAACTTATCAATACATCGCTGTTCAAAATATTTAC
Source organism: Diabrotica balteata (assembly GCA_918026665.1). NCBI lineage: Eukaryota > Metazoa > Arthropoda > Insecta > Coleoptera > Chrysomelidae > Diabrotica > Diabrotica balteata. The sequence continues at coordinate 200,626,324 of OU898276.1, read as the reverse complement.
ATTCTTGGAAAGAGTGAGAATTGGAGAAATAGTTTATTCGTTCGGTTTCTTCATTATTAAGCGTCCATATCTTGGAGAGGTTGCATAGGCGTGGTGTGTTCTGTTTCTTGTGAATGTGACTTTATTTTATATTAATTAACTAGACCTTACTATATTTATTAACTTTGAAATAGTTTTAGAGGTAAGTAAACAACAGACAAATGTCAGAATAATATGATTGATGTTTATACTTTTTTAGCATTAAGATGAATGCCATAGCGGGTCCAAATAATGTACAAAGAAAGCGGAAGTTTATGTCGGTAGAAGAAAAGCACATTGTGTATTAAAAAAATACACTTTGTACAGTGTAGGTGTGGCAGTAGCTCAGTATAAGATATCTGTCAACACGCACATAATAATTTAATAAATTATATCTGTCTTAGATTTAATTTTTACGTAATTCCTTATGTGCTTAAATAAATAGTAAGTATGTAATTAAAATATTCTGGTACGCCTCTGCAAAGTTGATAAGGGGAATATCGTTTGGTTTAAGAGCGATGTTGCCAAAAATTTGTTATAGTTTATTACAAGTTTATCTTTATCCAACTTCGTTCGCCTATTTCTAAATTTTATAGTTGGGCCATTCAATCTCTTTAGTTGTCCGTATATCTTGTGTCGGATATTGGCTACTTGATCATTTTTGTATGTATTCTTTAATTGCTCCATTTTGTTTAGCGAACCACTCATTATCCTTAGGGAATATTGCAAACACGCTAGTATATTCTCTCGTAAAAGGAGTATCCCGCAGCTTTGTTTTGTGGTAATACAAAGTTATTAACTGAGGGGGGACGATAATTGCGTGGGGACGGTTATTACCTAGTTGTAATCCATATTGTCCGTATAAAAGAGATTATGTGTCTGATCGTGTGATTACATCGATTGCTGTCATTTCGCTTGTTTTATTTTAATCTGTCCATATTTCTCATCATTTATAACAATGGATAATCTCTATGGATAAGGATGTGGTAGTTTTTCTTGTATGTAGCCTATAAACCACACTAGCAACTAAATTAAAATGAAGATTTCTAAATTATTGCCAAATTGACGCATTTTATTGAAAAGATCCTTTAATTAATTTAGTCAATAACAATAACCAATAAATTGATAGCATATTATTTGACGGAAAGGAGAGTGAACTTACCAATCTTGTTGAAATACTGGAATCAGTTTAGTACAGAACTTAGTACTAAGTACTTAGAAGATTGTGAAACATTGTCGTGCATATTTTGAGAGATGAAGTAAATGGGTAATGCTCTAGAATAAAAAGTTGCTGTTATGTGGTATTTTTAAAAAAATTATAGTTTCAAGGACTATTTAGATAAATTGATACAGAGTTATATATATTTTAGTTAAATATATTACAACACAACTTAAAAATCTAATAATCATCTTTTAAAAGTAATTAACATTATACTACATTAATAAAACTCATATGTCTTCGTCAGAAGAAGACTCACAGTCACTATCACTCGAATAGTCCCCAAGATTAACGACGATAGGATTAATTTTCGAATATACACTGACCGGCAAAAAAGTGGCAACCCTATACATTTCCGAAAATAATAATTCAATGGAAGTTTTATGCACTGATTTATAATGTATACTAAACGTGTTTTATTTTTAAAACAAAAAATGACCATTACTGCTTGATTCCTTAGCATAATTTATTTAATTAGAAGGCTACAAAATAAAATATTGTTATATGGAAACGAATTACAAACAATAAAAATTAAGACCCAACTTGAACAAAATTGTCTAATATCGAGTATTATGCCCTAAAACATCAATAGCCGTTTGCATACGATTTGGAAGGTAAAGGAACAAAATTTGAATAAAAACTTGAGGAATACGTTCATATTCTTCACAAAGCATGTTTTGAAGTTCTGCAAGACTTTATGGCTGTCCTGATTGATTTCTAACACTACGAGTATGTTCATCCCAAAGATGTTCGATTATATTCAGATCAGGACTATAAGCTGGCCATTCTAGAATATTAATTCCTATTTCCCCCAAGTAATTTGTCACGATTATTCCTGTATGCGGCTGTGCATTATCATGCATAAAGTCGAAATTATCCCCCCCAATAAATGAACCAAATCGAACTACTGCTTCTGCCAAAACATCCTCTATATACCGGTGAGCATTCAGGTGGCCACTCGTGAAAATAAGTTTAGTTCGTACTTCAAATGAAATTCCATCCCAAAGCATGACACCACCGCCATCAAACTTTCTTCTCTGCGACATATAAGCGCCAGAGAGGCGACATATAAGGCCTTTCTTCTCGGCCATCGCTGGACTTTAAACAGAACCGTAATTCAGCAGTAAAGAGAGTTCAGCTCCAAATAACGTATATTCCAGTGATGATGTTGTCGAGCAGATATTAAGCGATTCCAACAGTGTCTGGGTTGTAATTCGGGAACAATAGCCGGCTTCCTTATCATTAGTCCTCTTTCATTAAGGCATCTTCTAACCGTTCTCTCACTTACATTTACATTTCGAACCTCCTGCAGACGGTTTCTTGTAGCAAGTGGAACTGGGCAGGGCACTTAGCCAGAATACAAGATGGACGGTGGACAAGACGTATTATGGAATTGAGGCCCAAAAACTATAAAAAAAGCCGGGGACGACCTCCGACTAGATGAACCGATGATATAAAATGTGTAGCGGGAAACTGGCTACAAGCTGCCCAGTGTAGGGAACACTGGAAACAACTGAGGGAGGCCTATATCCAGCAGTGGATCATACTGCTGGAATCGGTCATACTTCATCAGCAATCGGTCATACTTCAGCCAATTAGTCTATTGTAGATTTTCTATTCGTATAACCTTTTAGTTCAGGTTTTAGTGTAAACGACTACTTTGATAGCAGGGAACGACTTTTTTGAATAATTGAAAGTTTTTTTACAATGGAATATATTTTTTAATTCATATTTACTTTGCTATATTAACTCTATCCCAATGGGCTAAACACAAATCATGTTTGTCATGATTCTGTAAATCTCCATGTTTTCTATTGTTGTCTATGCATTAAATTTGTCTGCTGTTTGCCATAATAATTGTCGTATCTATTACGGAATACGTAATCGTCATTGGCTGGTTCATCTCACAAAAAGAACGCATAAATTCACTCTTAAACTGCCTCTAAACGTTGTTTATGACTACTAACTCTAATTTAAGTTTATTGCTTTTATATTTATTTACTGCACGAAATAAATCCTTTCGCATGAACTGTGTATTATTACCATTAAGTATTGCCAATAATTCCTAAAGTCGAGATGTGATTTTTTGAAATAAGTGGATCTTGAGAACGAGAATTGGAACTGTATAAATGAGTCAAATCACAGATTTTTACTTTACAGTTTTATTTTGACTCAGATGATTTTCAAATATGTGCGTAATATAATGTTTCAAGAAATAATTTGACTTTAGTGACTTAAGTCACTTTAAGCAGAAGACTTACCTAATTTTTGGTTGAGAAATAAGGGAGAAATTGTAGAAATTACTGGAATAAATATGAGGAATATTGCAGTAGAAGTGAGACAGTTTACGCCTAACATAGACAGTGACGATAATTTAATTCTAAAGGCATTTAACAGATCATATACATCTACTGTATAATAGACAAGTCCAGGCAGAACTAAAAACTGGAATCAGACAGACATGATTCAGCCTTATATGGAACGAGAGGATCAAACAAATAAAAAAAATCTAGGTCAATTATTATGTTAGATTTTTCTTGACACAAGTGTATAAATGGGTTTGACAGTTGCAATGTGTAGTATGAGATATTACAAGAAGTCTCTTATCTAGGGATTCAACAATTGTTTAATGAAAATATGTTTAAATAAACAATTAAAATTCACTATCAATTATTAACAGACAGCTTAAAAAAAATGATAGCCAAAATAAGATACGCTAAATTATAATCAGTTAATAAACAAAAAAGTTATTACAAAATAAACAACAAAATCGCTGTTTTTGAATATTGTTATAACTTTTTTATTGTTTATTAAAATTTGTTTAAATGTGTAGCATGATAGCTGTTATCAGCTAATTATCATAATATCTTAGTTTTTATTTAATAAAATTAACATCAGATAATTAATTAATAATTCAAAAAGTTTGCAAGTTCATTTCGACATATGCAGTTAGTACATTGTTTCTGTCATTTGGTACATAACCATAGTTTTAAAGTCTGTTTTGTTAGAAGGTCCAATTCAATGTAAAGTTTTTTTTTTTATTTACAATTTCCGCATCAACCATTAAAGGTTATTAGCGGGTTTTACAGATTTTACAGTTGTTATTACAAATTGTTATTACAAATTACACATAATAAATTACAAATTACAAAGAGATACATATAACTTAAATTTTGTGTAGTAAACGTATGTCCTTAAGGAATTTGATTGTATTAGATACATTACTGTTTAAAATATCTTTAAGTTTCTTTGCTTCTTCTGGTACGCTGTTGATGGCTCTTTCGTAGGAATAAAGAGGACAATCAATACATGTTGAACAGTTATTGGACATTCACAATAGGAACATTCAGGTGGTAGTTCTTTTGTTATGAGATGCTGGTGGGTTAACGCTGTGTGTCCAATTCTTAGTCGGTTTATAATCACTTGTTGCCTTCTGTTTTCTGGAAATTGTAGTTTAGTGCCAATCCTAGTTTTCACGTTTTTAAGGTTAGCCTTAGTAGAATTCCACATTTGTTGCCAATTTTTTACACAGTGCTGTTTAATATTGAGCTGGATATCACTGAATGGAATTGTAGTCATAATTTCAGTTTGCTCGTCAGTAGCAGCTTTCTTTGATAATCCATCTACTTTTTCATTTCCTGCGATACCTGTATGTGATGGTACCCAGAGAAATGTAACGTTAACGTGTCTGTTTTGTAGGTGATAAAGTGCTAATTGTATTTGTTGCAGGATAGCATGTACTGGATATATTTGCCTTAAGCTCTGAAGAACAGATAAAGAGTCAGTAATGATAAGAAAATCTGAGCTTGCATGACTCTTACACATGTCTAAAGCCTTTAAAATGGCGATTGCTTCTCCCGTGAAAATGCTGCAGAATTGAGGGATGCGAACTGCATATTCAGACTTTCCTAGAATATAGGCCGCTGCGTGTCCGTTTTCAGTTCTTGACGCATCGGTAAAAATCTTGTTATGGCCAGTGTATTCTAATATCCGTTCTTGATATAATTTGTTAATGATTATGGGATTTGTGGTACTCTTTGGATAGGCCGTGAGGGATAGATCAATAGTGGGGAAATTAATAGTCCAGGGAGGTATAGTTCGTTGTGTAGGGTAAGAATGTGTGAGCTGCTCCATGTCAAAACCGTATCTCGTTAGACGTTCTTTAAGGGGTGGATATTTAATTTGTTGATGGCAATGAGTAGGTGGATATATTTTATAAAGAAGTGGATAATTTGTGTTATTAGGGTTGGAAGACAATCTCGCGGCATAAGTTAAAGAAATGTGTTGTCTTCGTATTGATAGGGGAGATTCATTTAGGATAACCTGAAAACTTGAAACAGGACTAGTTCGGTAAGCACCCAGAATTAGTCTTAAACATGTGTTTTGTATAATGTCTAGTTTTTTAAGTATATAATTACTCGCAGTTGAATAGCATATTGCACCATAATCCAGTTTACTTCGGATTAATGATTGGTATATATGCAGCAATTTTATTGTGTCCGCTCCCCAAGATCGGTTTGATAGCATTTTAAGGAGATTTATTTTAGATTGGCAGGATACGACTAGCTTTTTAATATGTTCTGCCCATGTTAACTGACTGTCCAGTCTTAGACCAAGAAAGTCAATGCTCTCTACTTGTTCTAGGTTGATACCATTTAGAGTAAGTGTTGTTTTGCAATCAGTTTTTCTTTTATTGAATACCATGAAACGAGATTTATCACCTGAGAACGTAAAACCAGTCTTTTGGGACCAGTCTTCTAGATTATGCAGAAATGATTGCAAAATGTTTGAGGCTAGTGTAATATTACAGCTACTAGTATATACAACTAAGTCATCTGCATACAGACCTGCTTTCAAAGGTAGCTTTATCTCTTGAGCGATATTATTAATTGCTATTAAGAATAAAGTGGGGCTTAAGGTTGAGCCCTGTGGAATACCGTTTTCAAGACATTCTGTTTTTGAGGTAATTCCATTTACACGTACTTGAAATATCCTATTATTCATGAAATGTTTTACAAAGGCAAGAAAATTTCCCTGGATACCCCAATTGGACATGGTTTGTAAAATGTTGTATCTCCATGCAGTATCAAATGCTTTATTTATATCAAAAAATATGGCAATTACTTTCTGGTTATTTCTAAAGGATTCACATATAATATTGTCAATAGCTACTAAGGCATCATGAGTTGATCTGCCTTTTCTGAAACCGCTTTGGATATGGCTTAATAATTGGTTTTTTTCAAGAAACCACATTAATCTGTTATTTAAAATTTTTTCTAGTAGTTTGCATGTATTATTTGTAAGAGAAATTGGTCTATAGGAATGGGGGTCAGTTTTTGATTTGAAAGGTTTTAATATGGGAATAATTGTTGATTCAGACCAGATTGAAGGAAATTTTTTATTAAGGTAAATGTGATTGAAAATGTCTAAGAGAATTAATTTTCCTATGTACGGCAAGTTTTTGATAAATATGATTGGTATATTATCAGGACCCGATGAAGTGTTTTTTAATTTATCTAGAGCTTCTTCAAATTCTTGATATGTGATGGGGAAATTTAGTGGATTATCACTATCTATTATAGATAAATCTGTCATTTCACGTTTATTTTTGAAATCTAAAAATGCGGGATTGAAGTTTGCATTGCTTGAATTATTCTTATATACATCTGACATAATATTACTAATTTCTTGTTTGGAAGATATTAATTTGGTTTTATAATAAAGAGTGTTAATATGAATTGAGTTTTGTTCACCTTTTAATGTACGAACTTTATTCCAGATTGTAGTCATAGGTGTTGATGAATTTATGGTAGAGACATAATTTGACCATGTTTCTTTTTTACTTTTCTTAATAAGATATTTAGTTTTTGCTCTAAGTTTTTTAAAATTGATAATATTTTCTGTTGTTTTATGTATTTTTAAAACATTGAAAGCATGTTTGCTAGATTTCATAGCTAAGGCTATTTCTTCACTCCACCATGATACTGGTTTTCGTTTACAAGGTTTTGTTTTTCCCACTGCAATATTAGCGCATTTTACTATAGTATCATTGAAATGATAAAGAGATGAATCTATGCTATCTTCTAGAATAAAGTTCGTAAGATAATTATTTAATAGATCTCTATATAAGTCCCAGTTTGCTGAGTTTAATTTCCATTTTTGGTAAACAGGAATATTTGGTTGATCATGCAAAATGGTTTCAATTGTTACAGGAAAATGATCGCTATTATATAGATAATCAAGACTATTCCAAGAAAAACTTGTAGCTAATGTGTGATCACACAATGAAATATCGATGGCAGAAAAAGTACTATTGTGGGAGCTGAAATGAGTAGATTTACCAGTATTCATTAAAATTAGATTTTGATTGTCTATTAATTTCTGAAGAAGTCTACCACATTTGTCTGTTTTTATACTACCCCATGTGATATTATGACAATTCAAGTCACCAAGTATTAGTTTGGGAGAAGGAATATCATCGATTAAGCGATGTAATTCTTCAAGTACATTTTCATTTGGATGAGGGAGGTAAATGTTACATATGTTAATAGGTCTGCAGTTGATATTGCATGACACTGATACAGCTACAGCTTCTAGATTAGTGTGTAGCTTAATTTCTTTGGTCTGAATGTGATTTTTTACAAAAATACCAACACCTCCACTAGCATATGTTGCGTCTCGATTTTTAAGGAAATGGGAATAATTTTTTATATTAAAGTTATTACTTTTAAGGTGGGTTTCCTGTAAACATATTATAAGAGGAGAAAGATCGTTTATAAGTAGATTAAGGGATTCTAAATTATTAAAATAACCATTAAGATTCCACTGTAATATAAATGTATTATCCATTTTATTTTACAACGTGGGAAAGGGAGTTATCGCTTTCAATATCCGAGGATGAATCGGTAACTAAGGATTGTATCTTTTTTCGAAGTCTTGTTAGTTTATTTTTTATTTTGCGATCAGGAATATGGTCGTGGGCGAATAGAAGTATCTCTTTAAAAGAACTTATATCGGTTGTGTAATTTTCTACTATGGGGGTAGGATAATTTGAGTTTAATGCGTTACATATCGCGTCACAAAGAACTGTAAATTTAAGAGGAAATGTCGGGTATTTAGATTCGATTTTACCTTTAATAGATTCAAGTGACTCGAGGATATCAGATTGTGATGATTTTGGCCGCTTAATTGTATTTTTGGGTTTGGTAAAAATTGTTGGATCGGGTGGCGTTTCATGTATCTCAGGAGAGTCAGTAGATATTTCTCTCTTTGTTTTTTGATGGGAGGCATCAGTGTTCAAAGTAATAGGATTGTTATTTTTTGTCGTTTCGTTGTGAATATCTTCTGTTGTTATTTGAAAGTTAGTGGTATTATTAATAGGATTTTCTGCTTCTGTTGTAAGATTTTGAGGTTTAGACGGAAGTGATATTGTAGATTGAGATTCAATGGGCGTTTCAGTTGATGTCAATTGTGTTAGAACAGGGCAGTCTGTTTCGCGATGACCTTTTGACATACACTTAGGGCAATTTAAGTCAGTGGATAGGTAAATTCGATAGTTGGTGTTGTCGAAGGATATTGTAATGAAATCTGGGATAGTGATATTTTCAATAGGAGTTATAAAAATTTGTCTTCGAAAGCTTAAAACATGGTTATAGGCAGTGTCCGGCATTCCAACTCGCAGAAAAGTCATCTGGGATACAGTATTAAGTCCTAATTTTTTCAGCTCAACTTCAAGTACTGAGTTTCGTATGGTGGGACAGACATTTGAGATGACCAGTCTTGTAGCAGGAGTAATTAGACGTCTTACTTCAACTTCTGAATCATTAATGGATATTGATGTATGTGTCTTCAGCAATGTATTGACGACTTCGGTATTGGAGAGATAAATACAAATTCTGTTATTTGAGATGCGGGATGCAAATAATATATTTTCTGGTTTTACTATATTTCCTATTGCTATCACGTATTCATTTATTTTTATTCCATTGAGAGCAGATAGGACAATGGCTTGGTTTTTGGTTGGATATTTAAATGAAGTAACAGCGTTGGAATATGAACATGGTTGATTATTGTTAGGAGAAGAAACAGAACCAACAGAATCTTCATCCATTTTTAAAAATATTATTCATATTTTGGTACCTCTATTCTTCAGACGGTCCTGTTTGTCACAACAGAATCGGTAATGAGGTACCAAAAGTTGTGGAGTTGATAAATCCGGTAGCAGGAACTTGTTTTGATATAAGTATCTTTAATTATATTATAATAAATACTACTTACAGTTTTTTTTCCAAGTAGTTCAAATTTATTTTTATATTAACACTACACTTTATTGCAATTTTATTAACTGAATATAAATAATATCGCAAAAAACTAGGTGTAATTAGGCTAGCTATTAAACACGTCTGTTCAAATGTAAAGTTTGTTAATAAATTTATATATTTTTATTAGCAATAACTGTTTCTGGGAAATAAAAATAAATATGCAGTGGTTCTCTTAAAAAAACGACTCGTGACTAATCAGTCGTGTTACTATTGTGAATGTCAGTGAGGTTAACTGCGGGGCATAAGGTTGTCTTCCCTAAGGCATAGGCACTCATGTCACCTACAATTTAATTAGAGTCAAGAATTTCAGTCTACTCGACTTTAAAGAGTGGCGACCGATGGTACTCTAGCCCCACTCCTTGTAACTAATGTTTCTTGTTTAATTTCAAACTATTCATCATGTAAAAAGAAGTTTTGACTCATTCAAGATGTCCTTTGTTGATTTCTTTTTTTTTTTTTATAAAAAACTGAGTAAAATTATCCGAGTTTTCTCTTTTAAGAATGGGTAATTGTAGCATGATCTTTTCGAAGTATCGAATATTTAAATATATAAAAATGTATAAGAGTTTATTTGACACACCCTGGCTGTGTCATATGGGGAAGATATTATTGTGTCGCTATCAAGTTTGACAACGAGAGGTTAGTGGGCAGAACCAGAAAACATCCTTCTCGTAGAGTTTTTGAAAATGAGTTTTGGTTAGAATAAGGTGTTTTTGAGCTCGAAATGCTATGTGGCAATCTTTGTAATATGAGATAATCTTCGTTTATTCTAACTGTGTCCTGTTCGTCAAGGGATTTAATAATAAAATTTAATATAAAAATATTCAGCCGAGTTTAAAGAATCTATATTGTTATCATCCAGGATAACCTGGAGCACAGTTTTGGTCTTTGTCAGCTTCGTTTTGTGTCTCCCATGGGTCAGATCTGATAGTTTGAAGTCTTTGTGGGACAATGTTTTTTATTCAAATGTAAGGAAAGAAAAACCTTCTTTATAAGAACCAAAGAATTCTTTTAAACGACGTCCTAATATTAAATAGTTTAGTTGTCCTTCCAGTCCTCCCCAAATAAAGGAAGCCTCATCCACGACTGAGCTCTTCAACCGAAACACGAGTAGCCGTTCGCAAACATTTCAATTTTCAAGGCTTCCCTTCCTTAAGCCCAGAAATTGTTCAGTAACCCCTTTCAACCTCCTATACGGAAATTATAATTGTAGCAAATGTACCTGTACTTAAGAGTCTTATCATGTTATCCTATTGTCCTGTTATCCTGAATTTTGTGCAAAAGGTAGGCAAGATCGGTTAAATAGTTTTTTACAAATTTAAATTGTTTATAAGATTTTGTGAAACATGAGCTAATTTCTAAGGCCGTTCCAGATAATTTGACTAAATGTATTTTAATAATCCCGGGCTTATGTTCTTTGTCAAGGCGTATATTAACAACCTTTGGAAAAAAGTTAAAAAAATTACATTTGTGGACACAAACTGAGTTAACAATAAGTAGCACTTTTTAAGCTTATAAACATTTACATACCTTCGTAGAATTTAGTTCAAATTAAATGGGAAAAATATTCGTAAATCTGCTTAAAAAACGCGATCTTCGACTTCAGGAGCCCAAATAGCTCTTTAAAAAAAATACTGTTATGTTAATTAACAACATTAAGGGCTAAAATTAAACGATCTTTCATAAGAGAAGTCGAGATTTTTAACAAAACTTTTAGCAAACAAAATTATTGAAAATTATTTAAACAGGAGTGTTGCAAACAAAGAGTACTTTTCGTTAACTATAGTGAATGGAGTGAAGCTATCGGAATGAAAGTCCATCCGCGCTCTTCAAAAAATCCAAGACAGTCTTAAGATTTCGGGTTCTACTGGGTCAAATTTGCTCTTTCTTTTTTTAAATGGGGTACAACTTTAAAATAATAACATTTATCGTATTTTGATTGCAAAATTATCTAAAACAAAGCAGCTAATAACTACGGAATGTATAAACATTTTTTCAATTCGCTTATTATTGTTATTTTTTTATTTATTTATTTAAAATATAAGTTTACTAAATAAGTATTATTTATAAACAATTATAAAAAACATTTTTCGATCAGAGCGATCCGAATTATTTAACAGATTGAAGAGCCCATCTCAATTTTCTAGAGATAACTGTAACATCAACAGACTTTCAGAGCGATCATATACTAAAACACATTTTATGACAGAATGTAAACAACTAATTAACTATCGACTCTTTACGATTAAATTTGACTGCCAATATATCGCCTGTATATTTTCCGAGTTGGTTGTAGCCCTAATTGATTTTAGATGATCTGAAAAATTTATGTACATAATATTTATGTCATTTATTCATGAAAATATCGTCGTATAATGAACATTCTTAGTTATTTAAAAATGTGTAAAAGTAGAATAAAAATATAAGTGCAATTATGCTATGCTGTCGAATTGTAAAAAGAGGAAAATAAAAAATTTAATTACAAATACCTATAGACTTCCTAACATTTGTTTTATTTACAATCTGTACATGAATATACCGATCGATATAATCGAACTTGTCTTCCAACTCAACTATTTCGCAAAGAGCTCAATATTCATACTTTACAATCACCCCAAGCGTCTCAAATGGCGTAACATCCCTACAGAAACACAATCTTAAATGTCTCTCGACCACATTGCGCATCTTTATGCAAAAGACTACATCTGATTCCACGTCTATCAATATTAAACACCGACACCCTTCGTAACACAATCGTTATTGAATCAAATTGATGCGTCTCCTTCGATCAATCACGCCACCCTAAAGTTGACGCTCTTAATTTCTTTCCCCGCAAATCTACACGGTGATACAACACATCTATAATTTAAAATTGGTACTTGTTATTCCAAGTAAAACACGCTATTTTTTTAGAATACTTTTCTCTTTAATAATACAAGTTATAAAGTTTTGATATAACTGTCAAATGTCAGTTATCACGTTGTCAGTTATATACTGTATACGCTCTGTATTATAATTCAACTGTCAAATGTTAACGTTAATTAATGAACTGACCAATATATATTAAAATCATGATACTGGTGGGACTGTTACACACAGGGATTTAAAAGTGCAGTAGTGACAACTCAATATTAAACGAGGAGTACGGCAGGGATGCCTCTTGTCACCCCTGCTTCTCAACCTTTAATTCCGAAAGAATTATCAGAAAAGTACTTTCTGAAAAACAAGAAGGAATACTTGTGAACGGCGAAGTAATCAATAATTTGCGATATGCGGACGATACAGTGCTCCTAGGTTCTAGTCGGAAGATCTGCAAACACTACTTGATAGTGTCGTTGAGAGTTATAGGGAGGCAGGTCTGGATCTGAACATATGGAAAACCAAAGTACTCGTAATAAGTAAGCAACAGCATATAAAACCGTCTATATATGTAAATAATACCAAACTTGAGCAAGTTGATAAAATCGGTTACCTTGGACAGCAATTAAATTGTAACGCAGAAAGTCACGGCGAAATCAGATCTAGGATAGAGCAGGCTAGAACTGCTTTTAGAAGAATGTCCAAAATGTTAAGTAACCGAGACCTAAAATTGGCATTGAGAATCCGCCTACTTCGCTGTTACGTGTTCTCGGTCTTACTTTAAGGTGTCGAGTCCTGGACTGTGAATAAAATCGATCTAAATTGAGGCTTTCGAAATGTGGTGCTATAGAAGAATTTTAACAGTTTTCTGGATGGAGAAGATTCGAAACTCCACAATACTAGAACGTCTCAGCAAGACTACTGAAATCATAAAAAGCATCACGCAGAGAAAGTTAAAGTATATCGGACATGTAATGAGAGGTCCCAAATATAGGTTGCTACAAAATATCATGCAAGGAAAATTAGCAGGCAAACGCAGTCCAGGAGAATGAAGAACCTCATGGTTGAAGAACTTGCGAGATTGGTATGGTGTTGATACAAGCATGCTATTTACGGTGACAGTGAATAAAATTAAGATAGCTAATAATGGTAACTAACGCTCTGAAAGGACATGGTGCATGAAGAAGAAGTAGTGACAACACAAATGTCATCGTATGATGAACCAGTTGAGGTGCCGTTGTCTGATGATTTGCAGATTGAGAATAGTGTATTGATACCTCATCATACGGAAACTTTTATTTCTTACTTTAAAGATCTTCTTCTTCTTCTTTATAAGCAAAATGCTTGTTCAATGTCGATTAATGCCTCTATTGGAGGTTATCACTCCATCTTTTGCGTGGTCGCCCGATACTTCTTCTACCTTTTGGTGATTTGTCCCTCGCTATTCTGACTAATCGGGTCTCTTCCATTCTGTTTATGTGTTCGTTCCATTCCTTTTTTCTGTTCAGTGTCCACTCATTTATTTCTGGTATATTGCATTTTCTTCTGATCTCTTCACTCCTCATTCGATCCCTCAGTGTGTTTCCTGTAATTCTCCTCAGTAAACGCATCTCCGCTGTTTCAAGTAGTTGCTGAGTTTTGGAGGTATCCGGTCTTGTCTCTGAAGTGTATGTCATTATTGGTCTTATTGTTGCTTTGTAGATTCTTGATTTCACGTCGGTATTAATGTGGGGATTGCGCCATATCGTGTTATTAAAACAACCTGCTATTTTATTAGCGTTTTGTACTTGATTTTTCACTTCCTTCTTCACATTTCCGTAGCTAGGCAGTGTAATTCCTAGGTAATTTGACTCCATTACTTTCTCAATGCTGATACCGTCGATTTCCAGTTTACATCTAATTGGTTCTTTACTGATTACAATTGTTTTAGTTTTCTGTGTAGAGATCACCATATTAAAGTCCTTTGCCCTTGTGTTGAATCTATGGGTTAGTCTTTGTAGATCGTCTTCATTGGATGCAATTAGGGCAGCATCATCTGCATAGCAGAGTATTCTGATTTCTTTGTTCCCCATTTTGTATTCTCTTCCTTTATTAATAGTATTGATGATTTCATCCATGATTAGATTGAATAGCGTTGAACTAAGCGAGTCTCCTTGTCTTATTTCATTGCCCATATCTATTGGATCTGTAAGCTGGTCATCTATTCTGACTTCCATATTGTTGTTCTGGTAAATGTTCTCTATTGTTTTTATAACATTTAGTGGAATTTCTCTATTGTAAAAAAAGTGAATTACATCTTTAAGCTTTACTTTATCGAACGCTTTCTTCAGGTCTATTAGACATATGAATGCTGGTCTGTTATACTCTAGTGCTTTCTCGGTAATCTGTTTTATGATGAATATTGCATCTGTGCACGATCTTCCTGTGCGAAAACCCTGCTGTTCATCCGCTAAGGTAATTCTCTGATTTATTTGGTGGTTGGGGTCTGGGGCAATGTTTTGGTTGTAAGCTTCAAAGTGGTGTTTAATAAGTTGATACCTCTGTAGTTTTCAGGTTGTTTTTTATCCCGTTTTTTGTATAGTAGGATAAGCTCGCTTTTCTTCCACTCTTCAGGTATTTTATTATGTTTGATGATTTTGTTGATTAGTGCTGTTAGCTGTTCTGTTAATGCTTCTCCACCATATTTCAATAATTCATTTGGAATTCCATCTTTACCTGCAGCTTTTCTGTTCTTCAGTTTTTCTAAAGTTTGCTTCAAAGTTTACTTCAAAGATGTCTCTGAAAAAATCGACAAAACTGCCAGCTGTGCAGACTGCCTTTGATTATATATAGGCCAAACAAATTGTAGAATTCAAAATAGCATTTATGAATATTCCATTTATGTTCGCAATTCCGATTTAATTTCAACAGAACCTTAGTTTCTTAAAACTACAGAACCATAGCATTCCTCTTCCATAAACCAGGAATTATCCGAGAAGCAATAGAAATTAAAATAAGGCCAAATTGTCTAAATAAAAGATATGACGGCATACGGTTACCTCCGAATTGGAGACCTCTCAGAAAGAAAATATCGTCCGCTTGACCCGTCAATCAAAATCCTACTGTCAGAAATGTTCGCGCCAATCCGCAAGCTAACCCCCCGTCAACCTCCACCCAAACCACATCACCATCAACGATATAAATTAATGGAATTTAAACCCTGTTTTAAAACGGGGCGTCCGCCAGTGCATGATTTGCAGGCCTCTTATCCCTGGCATTGGTTTGTGCGTAACGTTCAGCTTATTTTATAATTCAGTATTAATTTCAACAACTAGAGTTAGGAAAATATGAAAATATGACAGCCTAAATCTAGCAATGTACCCCACAAATATAATGAAAACAAATTGACATGAAGAAATCTTTAGTTTAAATAGACTTTAATAAAAACAACAATCTTAAAAATACAGGAATGAAAGACAAAGTCAATGACAAAAAAAAGTATAGAAATGCAATTATTCTATTTAGTATTACAGACATTTAGAAGAAGAAGAGAGTCCGTGTACTAACAGGAGAAAAACATTCGATGAGTTACTATAGTTGACATTAGAAAAGAAGATTGTATACATGGAAATCTCCCGGTGATACAACGAATAGAATAATCCGTAATCAAATTGACTTTGTCCTTATTAGACAAAGATTTCGTAATTCTATCCTGTCTGCCAAAACTTACCCTGGAGCAGACATCGGCTCAGACCATAACCCCATAGTAGTCACATTACGAACTAAATTAAAACTGGTTAAAAACTCACACAAAGTAGAAATGATATTAAGAGATTAAGGAAACCACAAACAAAGGAACAAACTGTAAAAACTTTTACTGAAAATCTACGTAATATCCAAGAACTGAATAAAAGTAGCTATAACATTGATCAGAAATGGGAAAATATAAAAGTAGCAATAATTAAAACAGCAAATGAAAACTTAAAACCATATTAATAGAAAACATAAAGATTGGATGACTGAAGAAATACTACTATTAATGAATGAAAGAAAATCATTCAAAACAAAAAATCCAATTAAATATAATGAAACTGATCGATTAATAAAAAAGAGAATAAAAGAAGCTAAGGAGAGAATGTTACATAAGCAGTGCCAAGAACTAGAAGAAATTGAGAAAAAATATGACTTTTTATATAGAGAATTAACAGGAATGAGAAAAACACTTTCAAACTAAGAGATCAAAGGGGTGCACTTATAACAGATATAAACCAAAAAATGCAGAGATGGACACAATATATAGCACAACTTTTTAAAGACAAAGAGAGAACAGCAACAAAAAAATTTAAGGATGATACTGGACCTGACATTATATGAGAAGAAATTGAATATGCAATGAAACAAGCTAGAGGTGGTAAATCTCCCGGGCATGATGAAGTTCCTATCGAATTACTTAAAATTGTGAATACTGAATCTATTGATCTTCTTTTGGATCTATTCAATACCATATATAGAACAGGTATAATACCTAAAGAATGGCTCCAATCAACATTCATACTGCTTCCCAAAAAAGCCAATGCAAAGGAGTGCAATGAACATCGCACCATAGCCTTAATGAGTCATGTCTTGAATTGAAATTGTTTTAAAAGTAATTCACAATAGAATACATAAGAAATTAGATGAAGGCATAAGTAATACACAAATGGGATTTAGGAAAGGACTGGGAACACGAGATGCATTGTTTGGAGTAAGTGTTCTTTTGCAAAGATGATTAGATATTAATCAGGAAGTATATGCCTGTTTCATTGGTTTCGAGAAGGCATTTGACAGAGTGCAGCATAATCGACTTAAAGAAATTTTATTAAATAAAAACATAGACAGTAGAGACATTAGAATCATCTGTATCCTCTATTGGAATCAAACAGCAAAAGTGAAAGTTGAAAACGAACTGACCAAGGATATCCAGATTCGCCCTGGGGTCCGCCAAGGGTGTATTTTATCACCCTTGTTATTCAATTTATACAGTGAAGCCATCTCAGAATTAGCGCTTGCCGAGATCAGTGAGGGCCTTATAATAAACGGTGAGCCACTTAATAACATAAGATATGCTGACGACACCGTCCTTCTGGCAGGAACACTAGAAGAACTGCAACACCTTGCTGAACAACTAAATATATATTGCAACGATTATGGACTAAAAATCAATTTGGAGAAAACCAAGTTCATGGTATTTACAAAAGCACAAATCATCAAAGTTAAGCTAGTAATAGATAATACAGAAATTGAACAAATATCTTCGTACAAATACCTTGGAGCATGGATCACAGAAGATACTCATCAGACAAAAGAAATAAGATGCCGCATTGAAATTGCGCGGTCAACTTTTAATAGAATGAGAAAACTTTTTTGTAATCGCGATATCAATATATCGCTCCGGATAAGAATGCTTCGATGTTATATTTTCTCTACCCTTTTGTACGGAGTTGAAGCTTGGACACTTAAAAAATCCAACATTAAAAACCTAGAAGCATTCGAAATGAGGTGTTACCGACGTATTTTGAAAATATCATGGATGGATCGCAAAACAAACGAACAAGTTCTCGAACAACTAGGAAAACAATGCGAAGTTTTAAATCCCATAAAAATCAGGAAATTGGAATACTTGGGGCACATCATGAGAGGTGAAAAGTACGAACTACTAAGGATAAGGAATATAATGCAGGGTAAAATCAAAGGTAGAAGAAGCGTAGGAAGACGTAAAATCTCGTGGCTACGCAATCTCCGTGAATGGTTTGGATGCAGTTCAATTGAACTATTTAGGCGAGTAACCAATAAAATTATAATTGCCAGAACGATTTCCAATCTCTGATAGGAGTGGAACTTGAAGAAGAAGAAGTTGATATTAAAATGAGCTGGGAAAATTAATTGTAGTTAATATGGTAAAGGAGTAATGATGGAAATAGAAGGAATAGGAGAAAGGGTTATTGATAAGTAGAAAGACAGAAGAAGAGATGAAAGGTTATTGAGTAAAATTAGGAAAAGTGTGGACACTACGAAAACAACTGTCGATGGATGGAAACGAAAGTTTCCGAAAAGGTTCTGAACTTTTAATCCATTTGGATTTTTAAATTTAATTTGAAATAAATATACTTACAATTGTTTTACTTGTTCGAAGTATAAAAACAACAATTGTTGCAATTATTAAGCCGTTTATTATAAAATTTAAAATCCATCGCTTAGCCACGTTTTCAAATAAAAAAGAACACGACAACTGCCACCCTGTACAGCCACATTGACATTATTAGACGAACTTAAATTAAAACAACCATCTGTTGTCATTTAATTTGCGCTCCTATGGCGCCATCTGGTTTTTCGAGCCACGACGACTTCATCTGCCAGTATCTACCGCTTATATAAATTTACATTATTATAATGTTGTTTTAGCTGATTAGAGCGACGTAATGTTTGTTTAATGCTATTTTTAAATCGTTTTTTTCTTTTGTTACAGGTGAGTGGTTTAAATCGATGGAAAACATCAGGATGTGAATGTAGTGAGTATAAAAGCTGATTTATAGGTTAATTTGACAAATAGTTACTACATAAACAAGACAATGGTTTAACAAAAGATCTGTCAATTAATTACAGTATTAATTATTATTACCGTATTATTACTAATGATTAATGGAAATTTGAGGGAGATATTGTTTAATAATGGGTCGTGAGTTTCGAATAGAAATTAAAAAAATAATTGCCAAACATAATTTAGTTATGAGTTCCCTCATCTTCCTTTGCACTATGTTCGGCACCAACTTATTTCTAAAAATTATTAATTCTCTCTAAAAAATCTTCTCTCCAAACATGGCCAACATTGTCAGAAAATTTAGATTTCGCTGAACATTTAATTTGTTTGTACACTGTTTAAAAAAGTGTAATCTAGATCGTGGCCTTTGTTTCAAATTTAAGAAAAAATAATAAATGATAGGCACGTAAAAGAAACTATGTTCTAGTAGATGCCAGGAGGGGTAGTAACTGTCTAGACGTAAGAAGCCTAAGAGGAGCTGATGGAGACACGGATCATTTTCTTGTAAAAGCGAAGATAAGGACAAGAATAGCGTCCAAAAAAATACACAAGAATACACCAACACAATTATGGAATATCGAAGTTCTACGTAATAAGGAGACAGAACAGAAATTTCAAAAGGCTATAAAAATCGCTCTAGCACAGACAGAAGACTATAATAACATAGACTCAGCTTGGAAAAATATCAAAGTAGCTCTGACAAGCGTATCAGATGAAATACTAGGACACAAAAAGAAAACAACAAAAAAATGGTTCGATGATGATTGCCTGAACTCCATATTAGCAAGAAATATGGCTAGAAGAATGATGTCATTCATTCATTCTGTCTCCGGTTTCTATATAACATGTAGCTTCTCCTTTAAAAAAATTTTAAAGTGTTTGTTTGTTTTTGTGTATTGTATTGTTATGTCCAATTTTACTTTTATGACATTCTACTCATGTCGGATAGGCCACAACTGACGAAATGCCCCTGAAGATGATCTATTGATCGAAAGTACTTGGGCAAGATTTAATTAATCACTGTGTTCGATAGTTGCCTTGTATACTATCAAAGATTAACAGAATAGCCGGAACAAATTGGAAGTATGTTGCACAGGATAGAGACCGATGGAAGGAGTTAGGAGAGGCCTATGTCCAAACATGGACGACAGAAGGCTAAGAAGAAGAAGAAGAAGATTATGTCTTTCAGGTAATTAAGGCTATCAACTATTGTCACTGTTAGCTGATCTGTTGTAATCATGTCAAATTTTACTATGGAATTTACCACCGCGTATTCAGTTTAGCTGAAATTTATTTTTAGGTATCCCAAAGCATATCGTGAAAAAATTACCTGATCATCGGTAAAGGTTAAAGTGAGAATGATGTGAATAATATGCTGACATTATTGTAAAAATCTAATATTGCAAAGTAATCAATAAATCACGGAAAGTAATTTTATAACCGATGTTTTCTCAGTGTAGTTAAATCCGTATTATATTTTTGGCAATTAGCAATAAATATTCTAATCCCACATATATTTCATTAACTATATTTAAAAGAAAACTCGTTTTTCATCGAACTTGAACAGGAAATTGGTGTTCATAATTTATTATTCGAGTAAATCGCTATTTTCTTTCCCATCCACTGTAAAAACCAATACATCCTAAAACATTGTAACTCAACCTCGTCTCTGTCGTAAAATTTTGACATCCTCAATCTCCTCCGCTCCACACCCCGCGTGCTTCCACTGTCCGACATCGCCCAAATTGAATTTTCTCTTCTGCCACGGCACGATCCCTATCTCCCGACACTCCTGACGTTTCCAACATGTCTGGAGTAACTCAATAAGAATGGCATTTAAACAATACGAACTGGTAATGGGCACGGAAGTTGCACTGCCACGTCAAGCAAACTTAGTTGGATCTTGAACAACAAACTCGGTTTTGTGGCAGACCTAATTACCACCCTCCGAGCGAAATCGACCCCCTACCCGTAGACGAATCGGGATTTAAATGGATTTGCCATCAACTCTCGCGCTTGATCGGGCGCTGACTCCGAACTTATTTTAGTTTATCGGAAAGAAAACTCACATTTTCGTTTATTAGAATATTTATAACGGGTTTTGAAAAGTATCTAAATTAAAATGATATTGTCATATAAAAATAACCAATAATCTTTTAAATCATGAATGTGTTGCTTGTGTGAGTCCATTTCAAATAGGTAAAGAAATAATAAATAAGACTTACTCACAATCAATTTAATTTAACTATCAGACGACCGGTTTCGCTTTCTACAATATGCAAAGCATCTTCTTTAACTTTGTATCGAGACCTGAAGATCCTTTGCATATTGTAGAAAGCGAAACCGGTCGTCTGATAGTTACATTAAATTGATTGTGAGTAAGTCTTATTTATTATTTCTTTACCTATTTCAATAATCTTTTCTTTTAGCGAAATCTATACGGTTTTGGCTTTATCGATTTTGATTTCGTACCATATTCTGGATTTTGGAGACTCACACCATATTCGTAAGGTATTCTAAGCGACTACCAATGCGGCTTTCGTGCTGGACGGTCAACTGTAGATTAGATATTTACCATCCGACAAATATTAGAAAAAAACTGGGATTTTAACCGCGATGTGCACCAAATTTTCATAGATTTCCAGCAAATAGCATATGATTCCATAAAAAGAATCAAATTGTGGATAGCAATGTTAGAAATGGGAATACCAAGAAAATTAGTTGAATTAACGTAAATGTGCGTGACACACTCATATGCGCAAGTAAAGATAGGAAGCAGAACATCGATGCTATTTGGTAAAAATTCAGGACTTGGGCAGGGGGACCCCTTGTCACCGTTGCTGTTCAATTTTGCTTTAGAATATGCAATAAGTAAAATATCGTTTGAGTTGACAGGAGGATTTGCTGATCAAGGATCAAAACTGTTGCTGGCCTTTGCTGATGATGTAGATGCAGTCATGCATTCTACAAGAGCCGTGAGAGAGGTGCTTTCATAGCTCGAGGAGGAAACAGCTAGTCTGGGTCTCCAAATAAATGAAGAAAAAAACAAAATACATGGTAGTAACCAAAAATCCAAGACCAAGAGTTAGACAGAACATTAGTATTAATGATCACAACTTCGAAGTAATAAAGGAGTTTAAATACCTGGGGGTGATAATCACAGCTGAAAACCACATAGAAAAAGAGGTCTCAGCAAGGATAGCTGCGGGAAATAGAGCATTATACTCCTTTTCAGCATTATTAAGCTGCCGAAAAGAAAATCTAAATTAACACTGTACAAGTTAATTATTCGCCCAATTATTACATATGGCAGTGAAACATGAACTCTCAACCAGCGGAAAATCAATAAGCTATTAGAGTTAGACAGAGTGTTAAAGACAGTGTTTTTTGAAAGACCAGATGGTAGAAGATCAGTAGGCCGACCGAGAAAAAGATGGAAGGATAATAGAAGCGCAAGATTGTAGAGGATGAAGAGCGATAGTGGATGAGGGGAAGAGTCACCCCGAGTTGTAAAGCCAGTTAAGAAGAAGAAGATTTTGATATTAGTTTTTTGCATTTTTTTTTATTTTCAATTAGACCTTCTAGATGTAATTCTTTGCATTTTTAGCAACTGTTGTAACGAACATTAAACCTGAATGATAAGAAAGGATACACAGGAGCTGGGCATTATTGTGGATACCATAAAAATTAACCCAACGGGAAGTTAAAAACTTCCCCTTGAGTAGTTTTTTTCTTTGTTTCACTATAAACACATTGATTGTATTCTTTGTGGGTTCTTTTGACAAATAATGACTGGAGGAACTCTGGCCCAGCGAACAAGCTGATGAATTGAATACACTACTTCAGCTTCACTCATATAAGGAGGCATCTGGGCATGTTTTCTCTGTTGTGACCAAGAGAAAAATCTTTTCTTAAATCTTTTCGCTCTCTGGCTTTATAATATATCGTATATAATCACATCAGATAACGGTGCATTTACGCAACGTAGCAGGTCCGTTAGTACTTGCGATGATCTTTTCCCGGCAAAACAAAACATTCGTTCTCATGATTTCCACCTCGCCAGCATTTAGTTTCTGCTTAGACGCATCTGGTAATTGTAAACAATCACTTCTACTTCTTCTATCAATAGTTTGCAATGCTAATAAATTATTGGATTTTGTTTATTCCAATCGAAGTTTTTGAGACGCCATTCAAAACAACACAAATCACTATAATAAGAGATTTACTGAGAAAGCGGTTTACTCGAGGCAATTTGAAAATAAATATTTAAATTTTGTTTATTCTGGTTCGAAGATTCTTAAAAGCAAAATACTAAGTGCTTATAGGAACTTTTTTACGATATTTGAAAGAAATTTTTTAATCCTACAGCAGGCGCGCCGACTACCGTTTCATAACCGGGCGCGCTGTGTATTTTGTACACAAAACACATTTTAGTTGATTTTACCAAATTTAGTGCGTTCTAACAAAATGACAACCACGATTTACAAAAATAGTTTATTGTTACATAAAATAATAAACATAAAACATGTACCTACGAATTACTTCACTCGATTTCTTCTGGTTGCTGCCGTTCATTGTTCTTACATTTTACGTAGGTAATTGTGGTTTCTGAATGCATTTTACATACAAATATTCTACATAGCCTACATCTAACTGTTGTGCTGGAATTTTTTGAGCCTGGACAGATTGCACAACGTCCACGTTTTTTAGAGCTTTGCACTTCTGTTCTAGTAGGTTCTTCACATGATTTATATTTCATTAGAAAACCTTGAATATCCTGAGGAAGATATCGCATTGTCGCTCTTTCTGAAAGATGAAAAATTCGGTGACATATTTTGGGATTTGTTTTATTGGCATAAAACAACACCTGCGCGTTGATACCCGCCATATCCATTAGACAAAAAAATATAATTAGTGGCCATCTTCTGGTTATTCTTTTTACAGAATATGATGCACACATTTGATCAATAGTATCCACAACGCCTTTTGTGGCATTATAATCTAGAATAATTTCTGGTTTTTTAGTTTTGACGTCTACGGTGGCAGTGTCATGCATCGTGGATAAAAGTATGACCGCCTTACTTTTCTTGGAACAAATGAAACCAAAGTGACATTTTTCAGGAAACCAAAGAGTGACGTTCCCACTTCTTTTTGTTTTTGGGGTAAAAATAGCTAAAGGATAACTGGTATACCAATTATCGGTTGTCAAATTGCGATTTGAATCTTTTATATAATCAATAAGCCTATTTTCAATATCACTGGGAGAGTTTGATACAGCATAAGGCCCCCCAGGTTGCCGTCCATAATAAACCCTTTGTGCATCGCTCAAAATGAACAGCTTGATACCGTATTTTGCTGGTTTAGTTGGTAAATACTGGATGAAACTACAACGTCCTCTGAATCCCTCTAGTTTTTCGTCTATTGTAACAAATTCACCAAGATTATAGGAACTTTTATAGTTACTAACAAATGCGTCCAATATTTTTCTAATTGGTGCAAATTTGTCATTTTTTCCTTTCCGTTCATGTCTTGTGGTTTTGTCATCAAAGCGCATTGAACGCAACAAAAATAAAAATCTTTTGTAACTCATTACAGCTCTAAGAATTTCTATACCTGTTCCATCAGATGTCCAAAGTTCAAGTGCGTTAGTATGGTTAGCCTTTTTAGTGCCTAGGAGGTAAAGCACTCCCAGTAACGCCATTATTTCACTTTTTGAAATATGTTTCATATCTCATTCTCTTTTATATTGAACAGATTCTTTTTTACTATCAATATACAAATTAGTAAATTGTACGATGTTCTCTAATATATCAGAATCTATTATTTTTTCAAAAGCTGAAAGTTCTGAGGTCACTTTTGAAGCCACTGTTTTTGGTCCTGGAAGTATCTTTATAACATTTTTCTTTTTAATTTTTGATTGCGACGACAGCGGAGTCTTACGCCATGCAGTTTTTTATCTTTACCTTGAAAATATTCGAAAGCAGTCGTACTTACTGCAGTATCCTCGAAGTTACTGGCTCTGTCGTGGTCATTCTGTTTTTGTTCAGATTCAGAATTGTGGTCATCATGGTGTATTATTTCTTCATCTGTCTCAGATTCATCGGAATATTCTATTTCACTAGTTTCTGTTTCTGGGTCTTCATTAAAAATTTTATATAACTCAGCCTCAGTTAAAAACTTCTTTCTAGCCATGCAAATATAAAAAAAAGTAACACACAAATAACATTAAAATGCAACTAAATTCTTACATGATATTCTCTCAGCGTAGCCGTTATATTCCTTCTCAATTATGTTACAATAAATATCCCGTTCAACCTACAATAAAGTAAAACTAAAGTTAATGACTTTAATTTCGAATTACAACTTTTTATAAAGTAAAAGACTAGACTAGAAGGCGCGCCGTGTATTATGTATAAAAAACCGTCACACACTCGTATTTCTAAGAATTCTCACAAAACTCAGCTGCAACAAAAAATATTACTCAACTATCGAACGACAGATCTCTACTGGATGAATAGACGCGACGATATCGCCAGATTGACGACATTTCTATTTTTAGACGACTTTTTTTATTAGACGTGTACAAAATACACGGGCGCGCCCGCTCGAGGGTTAAAACCTTTACAGGTTAAAAGAAAGATGCTACTCTGTTAATGCTTCATTGCTTTGTTAAATCAGACCAACGTTCAATACTAACGAATGCATATGGGTCAACATTCTTCTTGTTAGAGTGCCGTCTCACCACGGAGGTTGGCAATCAAAATGGCTATTTTTATTTATGAACTTTGATTGAAATTGCATTTTTTTAAACTACAAGTCTCAGCTCCATATAATAATATTGGAGTAACATTTCTGGTATATGATACTTCTTTTGGAAGTATTAGCAATTACCATATTCTTTTCTTGGCAGAATTCTATGTTCCTTTCTCCTCTCTCGTTTCTAGTTCCTAATCCGAACTGTCCAACTATATGTTCAACTGTACCTACTCCAATTTTTGCAATAAAGTCTCTTAAAATGTAAGTAATATCTCCAGATTTTGTTAACTTGATTGTATTGTGCAATTCTGAATAAAACTTTTCGATCTCATCTTAGGTCTTATAAGATGAGATCGAATGTCTTATCATGTTTAAGCGTCGAGTTGGATGATAAAAATATTACAAGCTACTTTACACAATTCTATTGTCACATAAAATGTATCAATTTCTGGAAAAACCTGTCTTTACACCAGATATTGTTAATCCGCTAGATATATATTTAGCAATATTCTTATATACTCATCGTGAACTCATTTCTTATTCGGCGGCTGTACAAAACCTTTTTGGTTGCTCTATTACATACTTCCTTACATTTATTTGTTACTTAGAAAATATCTAAGTTACATTAAAAGCCTTACGTTTTGAATTTCCTGGTAGATACACATTCGAACTTCGAGAAACCAAAACTTACATTACTACGCTACATCTCCTCGCTCCAACTTCACCCGAAGAATTAATTAACAAAATCTGAAATTACCTCTGAATTTCCATTAGGACTAGTTGGAGTAAAGTCTTGAACAAACCGTTTTCTATTCTTCGGGTGGCTCGGGAATGCATCCAACGTATGCTAAGGATATGAGTAAATCCGAACTACGTTTAGAGCACAAAAGAAAATGTATTCAGAGTCAGAACTCAATCGAGCGCAAGAAAGCCATTTAAACCCGAATTGTCTTATTTCTGAGCCAGATGCGGAGACGAGGAGTGGTTGTGTAGTCTACTTATGTGTGGCAATTAACCTTATTCATTTGTAATAATCGCTTGCTCTACAATGAAGTGTAATAAAACGATCCAGATTGATAATTATTTGGTTTTAAGTGGCTGAAAGTAGAAACAAATATTGGCAAGATCGTTTACAGGGTGAATTATTAAGACGAAAGTTCAATAGATCCGTAAAATTTGGCGAATTCCAAAAAAAGCGGATAACTGGAGGTGAATAACAAACGTGTGAACTGTTTGTAACAGGAGGACCCTTAAGCTAGTGGGGACAAATGAGCGGAATATAATTTAACCTACGTAATATTTTTTCAACTAGTTCCAACAACTAGTTGTTCAACTTAGCGTTAGAAAAAGTTATGAGAGATTCGGGAATAAACTTAGAAGGTACGATATATACCCGTAGTATACAATGGCATACGCTGATGATATCGTCATAATTGGAAGAACCCAAAATGAAGCACTGGAGGCTTTCATACGTATCAAAAATGCCGCAGAAAACATCGGACTTCTGATTAACATCCAGAAAACTAAATATATGCCGGCCATATCAAGGATTCAATAAAATATACATATAAATAAAACGAGATAAAAAAAGAATATGCGTGGCTAATCGCTGTAATTTTGGCCTGGGCCCTCAACTAAGAGCGAGAAGTATGTCAATAGCAACAAAGTGCAAACTTTATAAAACAATAATACGCCCAGTGCTCACATACGGATCGGAAACATGGACAATGACGACCCGAGATGAAAAGTATAGAGGACCATATATGGCGGAGTAAACGAACAGGGTCTGTGAAGAAGGCGATATAACTTTGAACTCTATCGACTTTTTGGTGATGATCAGATATTGTGAAGACCATCAAAATAAACCGCCTAAGGTGGGTGGGCCACGTTATGCGGATGGATGAGAGTGATCCCATTAAAATAACTATGCTAAACAGGCCGGTCGGAAGAAGAAGAAGGGGGCGACCTAAACTCAGATCCTTCCTGTACGATGTACAGGAAGATCTGAGGGAGATTGGAGTGAGGGGCTGGAGAAGACAGACACTCGATAGGGAAGGATGGAAGAATGTTTTGAAGCAGGCCAAGGCTCACGAAGGGCTGTAGCGCCAACTGATGACTATTTTTTGACCCATTTTTTACTAATTTATTACCACCCTAATCATTTTTCAACACGAAATCACCCTTAATGGGAGCAATTCCGCTAGCTTAAGATTCAAGCTAGCAGAATTCAGAAGAAAAGCTTTTTGCTGATGGCATGTTTTTTACCCATTTTGACTAATTTATTACCACCCTAATATTTTTTCACCACCAAACCACCCTTAAGGGGAGCGATGGTGCTGGCATACGGTTAAAACTAGTAGCATTCCAGAAATAATATTTATGATATACCACCGTGCTCTGCTAGGTTTTTACGAATTTATTATCACACTAGTAATTATTCACCCCTTAACTACTCCTTATGAGAAGTCAGTAATTCTGCTGGGTTAGTATTTAAAGTGATAAAAAATCTATTTTTTCATTTTTACTGTACTCTTCTTGTAACTGAAAGTATAAAGTGCTTGCCAGGTTTTTACTGAATTTTGTCCATCCTCATAATTTTTGACCCCCTAAGCCACAGTAAATGAAAACATTCAACAAGCTACGCATTCACGCTAGCTAAATGCAAATTTTTTTTGGAAACACAAAAGTGCTCTATTAGATCTTTCCTATATTTTTTCCAAGCTTAGCCATTGTTTTCTTAATAACCCTCATTAAAAACATTCTGAAATGTTACTCTGTACTAATAAACTAATACTTATTTTTTAAATATTTAAATATTGAAAATATTAAAATACTTTAGTGTAGTGAGTACATGGCTAAGATCGTGAAATCAAATCGTGAGCTCCTTTTATGAATATAAAATAACTGAATTCAAGTTGAGTTTTATTAAATAAATGGAATTGTTATATTTCACAGAATAATTACCAGCTAAGAACTATTCAAATTCCAATAATTTTATTATGTATATTACATTAATTACCTAATCGCAAAGGAGGGTCGGGACACCTTGCGCACCTATTGTTAAAATACATATTAAAAGATTTGTATTTATTGGGTACATCCATAGACCTGAGCGAAGTGTACCGCCAATCAAGGAGTGGGTACTGCAGTCTTAATCGAATTTTAGATTGATACCGCCTTTTATGCTGAGTACAATAGTTTTTAAGTAATTTTTAATAGTAAACACTGTATCAGTTCTCAAGCACAGTATTTTAATATCTCGGCAATGTACAGCCCTCCAATGCACAATATCTCCACAGCAGAATATGAAGACTTCTTTAAACATCTATCAAATAAATTGTTGCTTGGAGGTGACTGGAATGCCAAGCATACAGACTGGGGTCGAGACTATGTACGACAAAGGGAAGAAATCTTAGACAAGCCATAGCTAATACAAACAGCTTTTACTTATCTACAGGGCAACCCCCCTACTGGCCATCAGATCCAAACAAAATCCCAAATCTACTCGACTTCTTTATCCTTCATAACATGGCCTTAAATTATTTTGACATAAAACCATCCTGGGATCTGTCCACCGACCATACTTCCAAAATTGTAACACTATCTACGCAAATTATAAAACGTCCAAATATCCCTAAGTTAACAACATTAAAGACCAACTGGAATGTATTCGAGTCTTACATAAATGAAAATTTAAATTTAAATATAAGATTAAAGCAACCAGTCGATATCGATAACGCTGTTCTTATTCTCACCCAAACTATACATGCAGCCGCAGAAATAGCTACACCCCCTCAGAATGACAAAAAACCAAGTGACACCAATATACCCGTATATATAAAACGTCTTGTTGCACAAAAAAGAAGAGCCAGGCGCATATGGCAAAGAAGTCGCAATCCTATAGACAAAAATGAATACAATAGATTAACACGGCAACTTAAAACTGCTCTACAAGACGCGAGGAATGATACATTTGAACTATTCATCGACAGCCTGTCAAAAGAAGACCACAGCATCTGGAAAGCAACGAAATCATTCAAGAGGCCTACACAGCACATACCACCTCTAAGGAAAGACGATGGAAGCTGAGGAAAAACTTAACAAGAAAAGGCATCAATCTTTGCTACACATTTCTCACACGTTTTTGGTGCACCTGAACTTAATAACCATAATGACGAAGAACAAGTTAAAAACTTCTTAGACACTCCATGCCCAATGATGCTACTACCAATTAAATTCTTTACTCCTAATAATGTAAAAGAACAAATTTCTAGATGCAATAACTACAAAGGACACATGGAGGCTTCGACATGATCACCGGGCTAATATTAAAAAAAATACCGAGAAAAGCAATTGTCCTACTAACAATGATATAATAGTATCATAAGATTAGCCTACTACCCGATTAATTGGAAGTTTACACAATTATTTATTATAAGTAAACCAAATAAACCACCAAATACTATTACTTCATATAGACCAATCAGCTAACTTCCAATAATGTCAAAAATCTTTGAAAGACTTCTGCTCCAAAGACTCTCAGAAGACATCGAAATTAATTTAGTGATTCCAAACCACCAGTTTGGTTTCCGCGAAGCCCATTCAACTCTACAACAGTGCCATAGGATTGTAAAAAACATTAATGTATGCCTCGAAGAGAAAAAAATTTGCACTGCTGCCTTCCTGGATATAGAACAAGCCTTCGACCGTGTTTGGCATGACTCACTATCTTCTTTTAAAACCATACCTCACAGAACGTTATTTCAAGTCAAATTCCTTACAGAAACCTCTCATTACTATCCCATAAAATCCGGTGTCCCTCAAGGAAGTGTCCTGGGTCCCCTCCTGTACCTCATATACAGTGCTGATATCCCAACAACAAATACGACCATGTTCGCAGATGACACCGCCATAATATCCATCGATGATGACCCCCCAAGTAGCATCAGAAAACCTTCAAATACACCTGAACCTAGTACAAGACTGGATGAATAGATGGAAAATCAAAGTTAACCATAATAAGTCTAATCAAATTACATTCACCAATAGGAACATCATATGTCTGAGAATCAGACTGAACAATATACTACTACCAGTAAAACCAGAAGTCAAATACCTGGGACTGACACTTGATCAAAAACTCACCTGGAAAGCACACATCTTGGCCAAAAAGATCCAAATCAACATGAAAATGCGTCAAATGAATTGGCTAATAGGCCGAAAATCACAGTTATCAACAGATAATAAACTTTTGTATAAGTTTATTGTATAAGTGCATAATAAAGCCTATATGGACATTTGGAGTGCAACTATGGGGCTGTGCAAAGCCTTCTAATACCAAAATCATTCAGAGAATCCAATCCAAAATACTCAGAATGATCTTCAACGCGCCGTGGTACGTTAGTAACAAAACTCTACATGATGACTCTGGTATACCGTTCGTTGAAGACGAAATCAGCAGATTAACAAGAAATTATTTAGAACATCTGCCAACCCACCCCAACGAGGAAGCAAGACAACTACACCTCCAACCAGAAGTCAGACGAAGATTGAAGAGACAGTAGCCAACAGACTTTATACACTAATTTCAATTTTAATTTTACTTTTCATTTCAATTTTAGTTTTAAATTATAATCATACATTAATTTAATTTGTTAGTGTTAGTATTGGGAGTGTTATCTATGGATAATTTCTCCTCTCATGTATTTGCAATAATGACATCTACTAATAGCTTGTAATAGCAGATTGTAAATTTGCAAACATAATTAAAAAAAAATAGTAAACACCAGTGCACATTCACGATCAAGGCTATAGTTGATTTTTAACTCTTGAAATGTGAAAACGTGCATTTTTTTATACCGGACGAAAAAGTACGACTTCGAAACTAGAACATAAAGCGCGAAATTTATGCCCAGTGTGTTAGGTAAAAAATATGAACATGGTAAAAATAGTAAAAGGTTGAAATAAAAATACAATACAAAAAAAAATGTTAAAAATATCTTTTATAATTTTGTTTTGTCAGTTCAAAATTGGTTAAATTTTTAACTGACAAAAACGAAAAAGATATTATACAGAATCAATCAAGTTAGAAATGCAGTCAAAATATTGAAAATGTATTTTTCAGTTTTTCCATCCAACGTAAATTTTTCGAAAAATTCGTCCGCCCCGCTTCTTTTGGCACACCTGGTATATTTTTCTATGCAAAGTATCATTTAAATTTTAGGAAACAATTATGTTACTAAAATATAACAGGTTCAAATTGTAAACAGTACTGAAATCGATGTTGAAAGCCATTTATGCATGTTTAAAGTCTGCAGTATTATAAATTCTTTTAGTAAGTTTAAATAAAGAGAAAAAATATACGTTAATTGACTAAAATACTCTTGTCTGTATATTTTTCTTTATACTTAAGGTGTCTCGTTCAGTTATTGTTATAGAGTTTCTGTTTGATGTAACACAAAACTTTTTACATCAGTATCTCTTTCAATTCCATTAGAATATGCCTTTTTAACCCCGAACAATACACCGAGTTGATCTCGCCCGCCACATCGTGCATTGTGCGCCTGTAAATTCTTATTTCCCGACCAAATTGCATACAGAAACAAAGTGCATCTAAAGAAGGAAACTAACCACATTAAAATGCAGTCACTTTAATCTTGCTACAAAGCGTAGCTATCCCGAAGAATCGGTATGCCAGCCAAAGAACTTCACCGCTGACAAAAGAAAATGTATTCCAAAGTCTAAATTCAATCAGAGCTTTCCTCAGGAGTTGATAGTGAGGCTATTAGCGCTGGAATACTTTCAGTGCACTTTGCCGAGTCATATATAAAGATGCCATTTGCGATATCTGTTGGTGGAAGTGTTTTTGGCTGTATGCAGTTTTGTTGCCTTTATTCCTCGTGCAAGTTTATCATCAAAGTTCGCGATCGTTTAGAATTCGTATGCGGAGGAACGTTTTCAAATAGCCATTGAAAACGTATTGGTTTGTAAGAAGACTAAGTTAGAAAGTTTTCTATACAAAAGACACTAGACAGTTTCAGGTTTAGCAAACATTTTCTTATCGCATCTCTCTTAAAAATATATACAAAAACAATTTTCTATTCAATGAGGGTAAGACAAGTCCATAAATGATTCGCGATCGAACCTCCGAACAGTACAGCAATTAACGATAATTGACATTTCATATTAGCTTGTTAGTTTGGACAAAATAAGGAATTTTTTTGATTCGAATGTAGAATTTTGTCTATATCTAAAATTTAAACATAGGTGCAGTGTAAAAGTGTTACTTCTTTTTAACTAAAAACTGTAAGTTTGATTTTTCTGTTTCATCTATAACAAATCAAGAGTAAACAACTATTTTGCCGATTTGGCGTGAGTTTAATTACCAGTCCTTCCTGTAATAATCTATTATAAGCACCAGGGCCGTATTCAGGTTATTTACCCCAAGTCTGGAAATGGATTCAGCAGCAGGAACTTCCACCATTTTAAGTTCTGACAATCTACTTGTAAACCAACCATCAAAATTATATTCTACAGCTCGTAATCAACCTACAAATAAATTTCCAAATAAAAAACAAGCAATTCTACTTCACTCACTGCCAAACTCTAATATCGAAGTTTACCTTAATGCTTGTAAATGTTCAAGTATCCGCACAGCGTTATATAAGTACAACTGAAAAACTCCAGTATCTAATAACTCCAATTGACTTTCTCAAGATAGGGACTTCAAATCCAGCATTCAAGCATATCTTGAGTTTCCGACTATGCACTTTTATAGCTCCAACTAACTTAGAAAAATTACCTGATTCTATATTATTTAATCATGAGGATAACAACTATCGAATTTTCTTTTCCATCGAAAAGCAATTTTGTTACTTATGCAAGCAGCAACGACATTTTGCATCTCAGTGTCCCAATAAAATCATTAGACTTCTTCAAACAACACCCAAAATAATGTTTAACTAAACTCTTTACAGGAAGTACACCAATCAGCTCTCCTTTCGACAAGTTCTTCTACACAATCCTGCTGAGACTGAAACTACAGTACAAAAATCAGCTCCTTTGTCGATAAATTCCTCTACAAAATCCTCTCTGACTGAGGCTGAAACGTTTAGAAAAATCATTATCTCTCAATCAAATAAGCATACTTAGATAAGCTGCTGTCCTCAAGCGCGACTAGTACGCGCTCGAGCCGCATCACCCCGCCCCTCATTTTTCCTATTGGTTCCTGACCTGGAAATCCCTATTTATCGCTACATTAGCGTGTATAAAAATAGGCGATTTTCAGGTCAACAAAGTCAGTCCTTCACGGGCTCTCCGAGAGCTTAGTGCTCTCGGGGCTCTGCTTCCTTTTTAGCTTTCCATACTCTGTGGCTGAGTATTTATTCAACAATATTTGGTGTTTTATTTCGACTACTATTTAGTCGTAAGAAATATCTTGCCTTTGTCAAGGTAAGTCACCAAAGAAGACAACCTGATGGTTTATGTCAACGGAGACATAAACCATGTTCCCCCGAGGTGACATGGCGCCCCACGTTTGGCGCCATGTCACCTCGGGGTAAATAATAGGGGTCTAAATCACCTTCTGTACCACCGTGTGCTCTGTAGAGGGCTTCGAGAATGTCTACGAAAGCACCTCTACCCAAGTCCACTTTCAGGTTATGGACTTGTGAAAGTTGTCTTCTGATGGACCCGTCTTAAAAAAGACGGGTTATTTCTTACATGACGAAAATATTCGACGAAATAAACCATCAGGTTTTCTTCTTTCGGCGACTTGCCTTAATAGAGGCAAGTTATTTCTTACATAACCAAAATAGGTCGAAATAAAACACCAAAATTCACGTTGAATAATAACTCAGCCACAGAGTATGGAAAGCTAAAAAGGAAGCAGTGCCCCGAGCGCATTAAGCTCTCGGAGAGCCCGTCAAGGACTGCCTTGATTGACCTGAAAATCGCCTATTTTTATACTTTCTGAAGTAGCGATTAGGGATTTCCAGGTCAGGGAGGGGCCAACGGGAAAAATAAGGGGCGAAGCGATGCGTCTCGAACGTGAACTAGTCGCGTCCGAGAACACTGCGACCTACTCAATGAGACTCAAATGGATACTTTTGATCAAGATACATCCTCATCCCAGCACCCTAACCGAAACCCATTTGAAATAATATCCCCCCTCCCCAATAAGAGATAAGGAAAACGCCTACGCTGAACCGAAGCCACGATGAACCAACAACTCCACAAGAAAACAACAGAAACCTACTAAAAGATCTTACCAAATGCACCAGTCAATTCTTAAAAAAAAACTCCAACAATGGATACTTAACACAGGAAGATGTTATTGACTTCTTTGAAAATGCGCATGGATTTTCAGATCCTATCAGTATCGCCAGATCTTACTCGAAGGATATCGAAGGATTGATAGACTTTCTAAAGAAAATACATCATGGGTTAAGTCCAAGATATTTTAGGTCTCGTTGTTCTAGAATCAAATACAAAATTACAAAACAAATTTTAAGTAATATTTCTACCGATGATCCTAGCGATTCCTCTGCGGAGACTTATTAATTAAACTATTTTTAATTCTATTATTCAATGGAACCTAAATGGATATCAAAATTAATGGGAAAAACCCCGTAATTGGCTGTATACCATCGTTTAAAAAATCACAGAAGTTAAAACACTTCACAAATGTGTATTTAGGTATAAAACAAACAAGTTAAAACTTTTTAAAAAAGTGTCGTCACATTTAAAGTTCTGGCAGAACGTTTTCGATAACTACGGATCATCTTCAGTGCCTAGTATTTGTTGCTAACTATATAAATATGGTGTCTATAAGACTCTATAACTCAAACATGGAAGTCTTATAGACACCATATTTATATAGTTAGCAACAAATACTAGGCACTGAAGATGATCCGTAGTTATCGAAAACGTTCTGCCAGAACTTTAAATGTGACGACACTTTTTTAAATAGTTTTAACTTGTTTGTTTTATACCTAAATACACATTTGTGAAGTGTTTTAACTTCTGTGCTTTTTTTAAATGGATATCATACCCATTTGAAATATCTTAAGATTCTTATAAATAAATTTCATCCATACATGGTTGTAAATGGTGAAAAAAAGTAGTAACATAATGAAGTCCATTGGAAACGGAAAAAATTAATAATTAATTTTAAATTAATAACTCGATATTCGTTGATAATGATACGTATAACACCCATTAAGATTATATTCCAAATGTTACTACATGTTTTATCCTATTTAGCTTGATAGGTTTTAAAACTAATTTTCGATACCATGAGTATTTGTATTTTAGTCTTGGAGACAAGTCAAGCACATCGATCTGTCGTGGGAAATAGTGGAGAATGACTGATTGATATATACCCCAAAATTGCTTCGGCAAAATTTGCATATTATTGGAAAAGCAGCTGCCAACTCAAATATTGAAATTTAGAATCAACCAAATTCTAGAATTATTTTCGTATGGTAATGGGCCCTAGTCTCGGTGCCACTGAGGCCGCTTCGCGGCGGTCTGTTGAGTTTATTAGATTCGCCAGTGTTACTAACACCGTTAAAGTAGGGTGTCGAAGATATGTCAACATAAACATTCAAAGGAACTATAATTTTATTAGAAAGTGTGTGATAGTTCCAGAAAGGGATGCGCTATGTATGTATACAAGTATTTACATATCCATATTTTTCTTGCGTTGCTAGTGTGATGTAACTGAAGAATTAAACTACGTTTAACATTAAACTTTACATTTTGTGAAAAATTCTTCAATGAAAGTCTGTTTGAAATTTTTAATTTAGG
This sequence comes from Diabrotica balteata, assembly GCA_918026665.1. NCBI lineage: Eukaryota > Metazoa > Arthropoda > Insecta > Coleoptera > Chrysomelidae > Diabrotica > Diabrotica balteata. The sequence goes on along the minus strand of OU898276.1, from coordinate 200,589,786 downwards.
TTTGTGTTATTTGATTCTCACATTTCATTAATATTTCCAAGATAGCAATCATCAAATTACTATTTGTTTTTGCTAGAAAAAAAATCTTGTTCTTTCGTTTTTCACAAACTACTCTCATATTTTACATTGTAACGATTACCAATTTTTTTTAAATTCCATTTAATTCAGAAAGCAGCAACTTTTATACCACCCTGTAAAAGGTTTTAATTCGGGGTTTTCCACTTATATTTTTGAACGTTAGTTTTTTATCAAAAATCTTCGAATAGCATCTTAAAATCTTCAAATAGGAAACATTTGAATTATGAACTAGACAGCCTTCTTTAGGTTCTTTTTTGTGCAAGTCTTCATTGCTCTGAATAAAGGCAATAGCGCCCTCTTTAAATTGTTTTCGCTGTAAGAATTGCGGTTAACAGATAAGCACAATAATTGTCTGTTTACAAATGACAAATGCCTCTGCTAGATTCCTCTAAATTCTATCAATCGCTTGGTAGATAGAATTCATCATGAGGGCTGGGAGTTTTGTTTGACTAGCATTCTTAGGTAATGAGGTTTTGGGCCCTCGTATCAACAATTTTCAGTTCAGTCCATTACAAGTTAAGTAAATTCAGAAAAAGTAAACGAAGACGGAAATATCGACACAGCTGGGAGTGGAAACATAAGTGTTTTTGGTTTTTATTGCTAAGAAACCTACCACAGTTTAGTGTTTCTTCTATTAAAATAACCCGAACATCTACAGTGAAAGCAAGTATCTTGAAACAAAAAAATTGACAGAAAGTTTTTACATTTTTTATACTGCTTCAGCAGATAATTATTAAGCTGAACATTTCCTTTCATTGGTCAATGTAAATAAGGAAACATATCTCAATATTTTTATTTTTCTTCCACATGTACCTACACAGTGCAGTGCAGTGTTAGTGTTTTTGAAGGGGCACATCCCGTAATTGTTTCTACGTTTTTATCACTAATGCTTTTTTGTATAAAACGCTAAGTAAAAACGCCACAAAACTTGTGTCCACTCTGCCAAGCGAAGCCAGCACTTTTTGGGGAAAATCATTTTAAAAATTATCAAGAATATAAAAATATTTTGGCCCAACTTTTGGTTTTTGAATGCACTTTGTATAATGTTAATGTTTTGTTCAAGTACTAATAAATTTCCACCCACTTTTGTCGTAGCTGTACGATATTGATTTGTAAAGAAGCTATGAGAAAACTCCTAGTTGGCGTCCTGGGTAGGTAAACAACCCACGAGATATCTCGTAGTTGGCAGTTAATCGCCAACTCGTTTGAATTAGCTCCATTTTTTTTTAAATTGCTCTTTAGCATTAGTGTTTTTGTAATAAGTGGGTTAACAAACAATCTACACAGACAATTATTTTTACAAGAGAGTTATGTAAGATTCTCTATTGCCGAAAAAGAAGGGGTGACTCAAAGGTTTTTTACTTACGAAGGTACTTTTTAAAAAGACCCTTTAATATCTTTTACAACTATACTGTACTGTTCGAAGAAGAATTTGCAAATGAGTTAAGAACTGCGCTCCATAAAGGGCAAATGGAATAATATCAGCGGTACTGACAACGGCAGCGTTCACCCTGGGAAACAAGAAAAAGACGAGAAGAGGAGCATAATTCGATAACCAGAGAAGATCTGCATAATATTAAGTTAAAAATAATTAGTATCCAGGATGAAATGAGTGGATTAATATTTAAGACAAAACAATAATTGTAATAGGAGCATAATCTTGAAAATATTTATTAAAAAAATATTTCCTTGGGAAGCCACCAAAACATTCAAACTGCGCCAATGCAATAAAAAATCCAGTTTAATAATGTTTTAAGACTGTAAGTATTTTTATTAAGATCCGCATTACCTTTAACACTATTTTAAACAGTTCCGTGCCCAGCAGACCGAAAAATAAGACATCTGGTCTTGAAGCTTTCGAGATGTTTTATTAAAAACCTACCGAAATCGCGTCTGCCGGCGCAAATCTCCGAATATAATTATGAAATATTAGTACGATGATACTGAGATATAAAATTTAATTATGTCGAAAATATATTAAGTTCCTTTTCATTCGGATACAACTCGAAGAATGGTCTGAGGAGCGAAGGGGTAGGGGAGGAGCCGAAATGGAGTTATTACATTTCTTGGAGGGAAATGAATTGAAACCACAATAGGGAACCACTTTAATGCGGAATGTCGGTTTATGAATACTGCGGGAGTTGTAAATAAGGATTTGCTAATAATATTTCCTATTACTTCTAAAATGCAGGCACGAAAGATTTTTAAACATCAAGTTTCTTATATATTTATATACAGGGTTGAATCCTCATGAGTGGAAAAGAATGAGAAACTTTAGTATGATAACGAGTATGTTAATATTTTTACATCAGTATGTAAATGAGTAAAATGATTTTACTTGGTTAACAAATCCTCGAAACACTTTGGATTTAGGGCAGGGGTGCTCAAACTTGAACTGCTGGCGATCTACCTCAATATTTTTAGACTACTTACGATCGACTCTGAGAAACTGCAAGTGTGTGATGCAGGGTTGTCGTACATACACGATACACCCTACCTACCTAGGTAGGGCGTACCGTAGCATATATAGATATTAGCTTTCTGCACAATATAGGTACATTATTTTAGTCAAGGTTTGGGTTAGGTTTAGTTAGGTTCTTCTCTACAATATCAATGAAAAAACTCATAGTTATTCAAAATTGCGAGTTTATTTGTTGTTACAAAATAAAAGAGTTACATATGGTGTTAAACTTAACTAAGGAGTGGCTTTGGATGTTGAAGCGTGGCACTGCATGTCCTCAGCATACTTTTCATAAGATGGTACGTAACCACTGAGTGCTAATCGCAAGCATTATGTCATATGATCGTCAGTTAGTCGATTGCGATATTTTGACTTAATTATCTTCATTTCAGAAAATGCAGACTCGCACAAGTAAGTTGATCCAAAAAATGCCGTCAGTTGAAGGGCGATTTGCCTTACATTCGGATATTTATCTTCAGATATAAAACGCCAGAAATTTGTATCAGATACTGTAGCTTTGAGATGTATATCTGATATAATCTAATATAATCTGCACCAACAGAACATGATTTCATATTAAACTGACTTGCTATTTCAGTAGCTAATTCCTCAATGTTTTTATATGAAAAAGGATAACTCATAAATGATGCTATATTTTCCAATTTACTGCAATCATAAAAACGCATTTCGAATTGTCCCAAAATATTTGATAATTCAGCCTCATACGTATCATAATTCAACTTAGGAATCCTTGCTTTCAAAGACGGAAAATGTTTCAGATCCTTTCTTTTCAGTTGATCTATCATAAGTTGCAATTTACTTTTGAATGCGTTTTACCTCTACTTTGAAGCTCCAAGTTAACGGTGTTAAGTGCATTGTGATGTCAGTCAAAAATGCCAAATCATTTAGCCATTTTTCGTTTTTCAAAATCTGAGTGTCATCACCTCTTTCGTCTAGAAAAGCTGTTATTTCGTGCAATAATTCTTGAAACCTTTCTAGGAATTTTCCGCGACCCAACTACCTGACGTTCGTGTGAAGAACTAAATCAGTGTGTTCAGCTGACTCCCTATCTTCCAACTGCAACTGAAAGAACCGCCGTTGCAAGCTACGTGCACGGATGGAATTCACAATTTTTGTTGCAATGCCCATAATTTCCTCCGTGTTTAAAACTTTTGAACACAAAACTTGTTGATGTATAATGCAATGGAATGAAAAAAATGAAGGGAATTCTTCATTAGCTCGACACAATGCCACAAAACCGTTTTTGTTTCCAGTCATTGCTGGTGCTCCATCGGTTGTAATGCACATGAATTTATATATTGGTAGCTCGTAGTTTTTTACAAAATTTAAGAAAACGTCATATATATCTTCGCCACGGGTCTTCCCCTTCAGAGGAATGATTGTTAAAAATTCTTCCTTAGCCAACATGTCATTGAATACCATCCGAATAAAAATACACAGCTGGGCAGTGTCTGTTATATCGATCGATTCGTCGAACTGTAAAGAAAAGTATGTACATTCCATGATATCATGTTTTAGTTTATCTGCGATGTCTTGACTCATGACTTCAATACGCCTTGTGACAGTCGGATGAGATAACTGAAGTTCTCTAATGGCAGACATGATTTCTGTTTTATTTTTAAATTTTCCAAATAAAGTCTCACCCGCTTCAATAAATGCTTCCTTCACCACCGATCCATCTTCAAATGGTTTCTTGTGTTTCGCCAAAATATGAGATATTTTAAATGACGCGATCGTAGCAGCTTTTGATTGTTTGGCTGGTCTTGTGAACATGGATTGTTCTTTATTCAAACAAGATATCAAATCACTTACTTTTCGTTTTCTTAATTCGCTCTGTGGCGAAAAATCCTTTTCATAGTTTTTATGAACCGTTTTATGATGCCTCTCTAAGTTAGGTACCACTCTTAGGTATTGCAACTGACTCACGACAAATAACACAAATGCACTTATCCTTCACCATAGAAAAGAAAAATTCTTCCTCCCAATCCTTATTAAAATGATACGTTTTAGATTTCTTCACTGCACTCATTTTCCACTATTTAATAATAAACTTTGTATCAACGTAGGATCGCTATCAAGTTACAATTCAGAATAACTCCAATTCCTGCAGGCGCAACATTTATATCGGCGTGAACGAAAGTCTCGAATGTTCCCGTCAAACGCGCCGCCCGAAACTAGACTGTACTGTCGCTCGTCTAGAAACAACACGGCTTTTCTTTGACAAGTGCCGCGCGTTCTTTTGATAAAGCCATCTTTTGCTGCAAGCAGTGTCATTTTATTACGTAATACATTTTTGTAGTTGATAGAATATCATCCCAAATTTGATTAATAATTATAATAAATATTGAAATAATAAAATAATTAGTTTATATATGTAAATATAAAATATGCTGTGTGGACAGTATTTTGTTGTCCCCACTTCTTTGAATTGCAATGATGCTTAGTCAAGCGTTCTATGTATTTCTATAATTCAGTATTAATAACAACGTTTAACTCTGCTGACAGTAGTTTAGTTACCTACCCACTTATTAAAATTTTTTTTCTTTCAAATAGAAGAAGTACCTTGACGAAAAGAAGGAGGATTACAATAATTCTAGAATATTCAAGATAACATCGAAAAATCCTGAAATGTCTAGTGAAATTTTTAACATCATAAAATGTATGTAAACATATTTTTGTTGTTGACAGTTTGAATAACAGTTGTAAGTGAGTTTTGAAGTTTATAATTGCCAGTTGGTTAACGTATTGTAATGTATTGTAGTATTGTATTGTATTGTAAACAAGTTTTTGTCTGAATAGTTATTTGAAAGAAGAAAAAAAATTCTAAAATAGAATTAAATAACGACGAAGAAAACGATGAAGAATCATAGGTTGAGGAACATATTTTAAAAATGGATGTGTGGATGAAAGTTACGACTCTATAAACCAGAAAATGTACAGCTGGTTTTTCTATTAATAAAAAAATGGAGGACAAGAAACTTCCAAAAGACACCAAGGATCTGGAAGACCTAAACTATACTAAATTTTCTGGATAACTGTTCTACATTGGAACACATGATGTTTTCTAGAATATTCAGATACGTCTGCTCAACAAACCTTTTATCAATACGCCATACCATTCCCATTCCTCTAGATGAAATCCATCCCCATATATTGGCGCTAAAATGACCAGCAGCTCGACATCGATCAACATGTAAAGGATTCAATCTATTATTATCTGGTCTAATACATCCCAATTCTGCTATTTTTAGAAGATTCAAAAAAATTCTTACCTGTAAATATTGCCCTGTCCCAAAAATCTCGAATTTGTAGCTGATGGTTCAAAGCAAATATAAGTCTTGATTGCTTCTGTTGTGGTGTAAGAGTTTGTTTTTTTTGCTGCAGTTCGGTACCTAAGGAAATGTTACGTCCAGGAAACTGTGACATAGTTCTTGCGGTTTTCGCATCTTCAGAAGTATTCTCTTCTAATCTCTATAAAAGCTTACGATCTTCAGGAGCGGTAGATATTATAAAGTTCAAAGTATGAAAGATAAAATTGTGTATGAGAATGCATAGGTTAAGACTGATAAAGAAGAGGAGGAACCTGTGGAAAACGTAAACTGTACAGTTGTAGAAGGTAACAAAGACGAGGTAGCTCTAGATAGTACAGCACCTAATGAAAACCCAGTATTATCTTTAAACGAGCCTGGTGATAGTAAAAATGTCTCTAATTGTCTTAGGTTAATAAAATTCTACGAAAAAGATAGCCTTTCACCGTGTTTGCAAATCAGATATGTAAAGCACCAGCTAAAACAAAAACACATTCTCTGGACGAAGACGTGTTCGAAAAATGATTCTGGGTGGATTCTATAGGAGATAGAAGGAATTCGTTAGACGAACATATTTGCTACAAACCCAACTTTCTGGGATACAAGACCAATTCTTATCGCTTTACCAACCCGAATCCCTATCGCTGAATGACAGTAAGGTGAACTTTTTGTATCTGGCATATGGCAAAGAGAATATCAATAGCAATTGCAGCAGAAAAAGAGAGAGTGCATGGAAAGGTCCAAAGTAGAAAGGAGGAAGATTCTTCAAGACCGTTACAGATCAGAATCAATCAAAGAAGACAGGGAAATACTCCTAACGTGTTTGCGAGTATACAAACCCAGGAAAGACCCTCCTGAAAATACAAAAGTTCCAGAAGCGGATCAGCTTCTTCGTAGGCGTAGTTCGCGTAGCGAAAAAAGTGATACTCAGGAACCAATTGCTAGCGCCCAGACACTAATTGATATATATCTCTCTAATTTGCGGCTACTATCTACTGTTATTTTCTACTGGTCAGCGTAGTCATGTTTTATGAGATACATACTTTAACAAAGCTGGTATTGTATGACTATTTGACTGTATGTGAATTATTATTAGAAAAAATTGATACATTTTATCTATAATTACAATCTTGAAGCATGTTCATAATTTCTTTAAATTATTCCCTTTAGTAAATTATTTTCACGCCGCCCATGCCTGCATATCTTCTTCAAATAACCGACACTATTGAGCGATTCGTTACGCCTTTTTTTAACAAAGAAATAATTGCGACAAATGGTTCTTCTGCTTTTTATCTTGTTTTGGTACATAAAAATCTCTCCTAATAACAAAGGAAAAAGGTCTCTATTGTGAACTCTCCGAGCTACCTTCTCAGAAAAACAGAAGAGTTGTTTTTCGTAGAAAGTTACTTTCCATTGGTAAAAGCTACGAAGATGAACCCCAGTAGCCCAGCAATTTAATGTCAATTTCGCATGGCATCCTTCAGCCAATATCCCCTCCCAATTTTCAACCTTCGCTTGTCTAAGCCCTTCTAAGTTCACAATCCGATGTTTATTTCCAAGTTGGTTCCTGTGGCAAGCGGTCTTTTCTTCGACAATCGGCGACGCCTTCCAATTGAAGTCACTTCTGTTTGCCGTTCAGATTTTACCGTTCATATTCTACGCTACATCGTTCAGATTTTACCGTTCATATTCTACGCTACATCGTTCAAATTCTACATTGTTCAGATTCTACACCGTTCTTCTACTACTCTTCTCTCACCGTATTGTACTACCTTGGTCTAACTGCCTCTTTTCGTCGGCCTAAGGTAATCTAAGGGATTACGTTAAGAAGACCGCAATTTTTTGTGGCTGTCATCCCAACTACCTGTTGTACGGATTGAAGTCAAGTGCCTTATTGAGGGCGTAATACCATTATTCGAATACACCTGTTTTGTGAGTACCTATAATTTTTATTGACTAAACTGTGATAACGAAATCTTTAGAAATTGATTTATGACTCCAGTTCAGTGTACCTTCTTATTTATGGAGGTTTAGTTTGACTGAGTATTTTATAAAAATACAGGATAATATATGCGTATAAATAACGGACAATTTATTTTATATGTAGATTATATTTCTGATAAATTTTATTCTTAGATTTGAAGTATCACGATCAAAAACCTGGTAACATCGTATTCAGGTATCCTCAAGGCGTAAAATTCACTTGCTTGCCAAATATTAACGTAGATATAATTATAATATTCCTTGCTTTTTTCTAATTCTTGAGGATACTAAATTATTTATAACTATTTTTCAAAGAGATATTTTTTGTTTGTAATGAATAATAAGTTGCGCAATAATCATGCCATTTAACTATCCAATAAAATTTGGTATAGTACATTTACTTTAACAAATATACCTAAATATAATTTTGTTAAAGATCTATTTGCTTTTTATTTCTTTTATATTTTTGTATATAATTTGAATTTATATTTTTGTGTTTCTCTTCCAGGCATTTTTTATTGAATTATATTATTATTTGTTTGATCGTATATTTTGTGTATATGTGTCGAAATATTAGGAGTGTACCGCATAATTCCGATACCTTTTCTCTCACGGTTTACTTTATTCTCGCGTGAGTTCTCAAGTTGTACCTTACCTTTCTCGTCATCCTTTTCTATGTGCCTTAAGGTTTCCCTGTTCCTCTAAAAATAGGGTGGTGCCCAAATAACTTTTCTTCTTTTATCTTCTCTTCTAACTTCTTGTCTCTCTTGAATAAAAACAATACAGAGGAATTTTCCCTAGAGTGTTTCTTGAGTAAAAAGTTAGTGGTACATTTTAAAGTCTTAACCACATTTCTGTGACTTGTATTTAAATGATCTTAAACACTTTCATTTGTCTAAGTTCTCAAAGTTTTATAATCACCTGCCTGATTACAGTAATTTTTGTATCGACCGAGTTTTTTGACCGAACAAAAACTTGGTATTCCTACCCTTACTTTATACCTCGAGAGCGCCTCTCGCTGCAATTTCCGCTGAAGTTCCTAATCCTCTGCTGACCGTCTAGTTAAAATACGCAACTTTTGTAAAAGATTCCTTGCTCATATTACTTATTCAGTTTTCCGCCGACGAGGACATTCATTTTGTTCATTACAGTTTCCAATTAAGATGGCGGCGGAACTGAACGAGTAATTTCGACTAAAACTTTCGGTCTAAAATTTGTGTATTTGAAGACGCCTAATTAGCGACGACTCGGATGAGGAGACCCTTTAATTTTTTTTATTTTGTGTCGTTGCGAGAGGTTTAATTGAAACTTTTCGGGCACAATTTTGATTATCGTCTGTGCTACGGATAGAGATGGGATCCAGAAAAGTTTCAGAAGTATTGAGACAGCTGTTACTTACAGTTACTGAGACAGGGACAATTTAATAAAAGCTTCTATAGCAGATATATGAGGTACAGTACATTCAACTAACTTACAAATCTAAACGATTAACGGAATTCGCAGAAAATCTTTCGTTGTAATAAAAGGCACGGCAAACTGCACTGGTGTTCTCCATAATGTTTAAGACTTTGTTAAATTTTAGATAGAAAATAAATATGTGTGTCATTAACTCCCTTTCAATACAAAGAATCAGTTACTATATACAGTAAAACTATATAGTTACTATGAGTCATTGTGTCAGTTCTCCACAATTAGTCCAGGCTGTGAGGCCGCTCCCGTTGGGAAAATGTTTCTGATTCGGTTTCTTGGCGGATTCCGGTTCAAAAATGTCCCCTTTCAACAAGTCTGAAGGGTGACGGGAGAAATTTTTGGGCAGAAATTGTTTAAACAATTTTTTTAAACAAAGTCCAAAAATAATTTTTTTTAATCTGAAAAACGTTTTCTTAGGTTTTTTGGGCCATTTTAAACAAAAAATGTCTCTTGTCATTTTTCTCTAAAGTTGGCAGTTTTCGAGTTATAAGCGATTTAAAGTCTAAAAAACGCAAAAATACGCATTTTTGAGGCTTGAAAACACATATGTAAATTATTATTTTTGAGGTTACCAAGTGTCTAAATTAAAGTTTAAACATTCAACTTCAAGATTGTGAAGAGTAATCGGGGCTTATTTTAATTTAGACCGTTGTTTTTTAATTGTTAAGTATGCGCGTACACTCGTTTTTTCAGCCGCCGCGGCTCCGCGCGCTACCGTGCGCCTCTATCGTACTTATGCATAGTTTACATATACTTACAAATAATTATTATTTATTGAGTATATATTTATTAATATCGAATTATAATATAAATTTCGTCTAAAGTCTAATAATAGTTACATCAAATAATTGTACAAAAGATTATTAAATAACACACTAATATCACTCAGTAAAAGTGTCTTTGTTTTCACAAAAATCTAAATCACATCCACATAATGGTACACAGTTGACATGATTTTTCTTGCAGTTGCAAGCATTAGTTTTGCAAGTTTTTTTGCATTTGCACGGTTTCCCAACCCACCACTATCAGACATATAATATCCATATTGTGTAAAATCGAGAGTTTGATAGCGAGAATATATGGCATTTCGCCAAATATATGTTTTAGCGAAAGCCCTTAACAAGTGTTGGTAAAGTGCGTCAGAGGTACAAGGTATATTGGCTAGATTAAATTTAACTTTTCAGTCACACTGTCTTTTCGTCGAAGAGCAGCATTTTGTATTGTTATGTAAAAATCTACTTTAGGTTTTTGCACTAACTTAATATTGTTGATGTTATTACAAAAAATACAAACTAAATTTTCTTCGGTAAGTTTTCATTTAAGAAGAGGTACGGAAAAAGACATTTTAAATCCATTCACAATTTTTTTAATAACACATTAATAATATAATACCCTTTTAATGGGCATTAAACAATAGTCTTCCTAATGATCGTTTAAGTAATAACAAATCAAGTATGAGCGCGCGATTGTTAAACAGGTAAAAATTTGCATTTTTGCGATAGTATATTGTTTTTAAACACCGCGCAATTTAAAATTAAGTTTACTAATATTAATATTTACTGCATTGTATTATGTAAATAATCTCAATACTCAATACATAATAATTATATTGTTCAAATTTGGAAGAAAAAAAACTATATACGGTTATTACATTGCGATGATTGATTTATTTAATTAGCCCAATGACAATAATTAATACCTACATAAATAAATTATGGAAAAAACTATGTTAATAAACTTCAAGGATTTGTTCGGGTTTTTTTGCGTAAGTGTATATGTAAACTATGCATAAGTACGATAGAAGCGCACTCTAGCGCGCCGCGCCGCGGCGGCTGAAAAATCGAGTGTACGCGCATATTTAACAATTAAAAAACAACGGTCTAAATTAAAATAAGCCCCGATTACTCTTCATAATCTTGAAGCTGAATGTTTAAACTTCAATTTAGACACTTGGTAACCTCAAAAATAATAATTTACATATGTGTTTTCAAGCCTCAAAAATGCGTATTTTCGCGTTTTTCAGACTTTAAATCGCTTATAACTCGAAAACTATCAACTTTAAAGAAAAATGACAGGAGACCTTTTTTGTTTAAAATGACCAAAAAAACCTAAAAAAATGTTTTCCAGATTAAAAAAAATATTTTTGGAATATGTATAAAAACAATTGTTTAAACAATTTCTGCCCAAAAATTTCGCCCGGCACCCTTCACATTTGTTTAAATGGGACATTTTTGAATTGGAATCCGCGAAGAAACCGAATCAGGAACATTTTCCCAACGGGAGCGGCCTCACAGCCTGGACTAAATAATGTATATACATAGATAGATGTAAGAAAAATAATTTTGATATTGCAAGTTGCATGAAGTTGAATAATTTTGTTTTTAGTGAACTGCTGTCATTGTAGAGAACTACAAACTTTACTTACTACTTTACTTAATACACTGCGCGTCACGAAAAAGAGGCCATCTAGAATTTTGTAAGAATTTTTTAATAACTTTAAGTTTATACAATTTATTCTATTGTAACTAAAATCACACAATGCAGAAACACTTTTAGCGTCGTTTAGGCACCGACAAACTTATACAAACCATCCCCAAAATTATACAACCACCTCCTTTTGCAACTTAAATCTACAACTTTATGTACAATCTATATGAAAGACGTAGAAAGACACTAGATTTAGGTACTATTTGAAGTACTGGAATAATAAAATGCACAATCTACTTTGTTTATATGTATGAACTTATTTATTGTAACTGTTTAAATAGAGAATATTAGAACTAGCTGGTTCAGTAATTAAAGCAAAAGAAAAAAATTCAGTTGGCATAACTCATAAATTATTTTCACCGCAAAATAAACACTTACCCTTTTTAAATATTGTAGATGTTAAAAATATGAAGAACAGCGTCTAAATGGTCGAAGTCTCGGCGTAGCGTTGCAGTACAGAAATGGTTAATGGCCACCGGAAAGTATTTATGTTTTCTATGTAATCAACGCTAGCTGCTTGAAGCACGAGCTCTTACTCAGTTCTTATCCCACTGCAAGCAAGCAATTTGATTAAACCCAGCCTATGAGAAATGTTCACCCAGGTAGTACGATCGGGTGTAACAATTCATTGGAGCAAGGTGTGTTAACTCGAGTAAAAACAGGAGTCACCCCACCGTGCTCCAATGCTCTAGACCATCCCTTTCCCCCCTATAGCAATCTGATTCGCTATAGAGGCACAACAATCAGCCAAATGCTCTTCATGTGGAGGTCCTGGGTAATAGAACCCCAACATGGTTTCCTAACCGAATGCAAAAACTCAGGACAGCGCATCTCCGCTATATTCCTGTTATCTTAATATGGCTTATCCGCGAACTAAAATTGCTTACTTGGGCCTCAAGTCTCCGCTCTGAGTCCCGGCTCAGTTCGGCGACTTGGTGCTCAAGGGGGTTGGGCCCTACGTGCCCGGGTTTTGGGGTTTTTGTTAGTTTTTTTTTGCTGGCCGAAGCTGGTTTTTGTTAGTATTTTTTTGATTTTTTTGGTGGCCGAAGCCAGTTTTTTGTGTTTTTTGTAATTTTTTTTTGTAGGTGACCTGTGGACAAAAAATCATAATTAGTGTATAATCTATATTATAATAAGGAAAATATATAAATATTATACGATACCACAATACAGATTGTATCCTAGTTGAGCTGCTGGGTCCACTGTGAACGAGGCGATGTGCGATAATCTGGGTGATTTGAGCTACGAACTATCTTCCTTGTGTGTGTATTATGAATTTGAAGTTTCTTCTCACTCTGGGCTTTTTGTAGAGTTTTGTCCATCTCTGGGGGGGGGGGTTTTTGTTTCTCTCTCTGGTTTTACTTTAATCTACTATTTGTTGTTTAGGTCTTTTGTGCTTCCATCTGTGGAAAGCGTCATACCTTATTGTCTCTCGTAGAATGTGACTTGGGTGGTTCTCTAATTCTGCGGACTTTATCCTCGCCTTTTCCTTCATAGTGTCAGTCACTCTTATTTCTTATCCCACTGAGAAGTGTGATTCCCTTAAATAGGCCGATAGCGTGAAATTTATAAAATCTTGGTTGCTAGAGATGCAATAAATTTGATGTTCCAAGAAGTTAACTTTTTAATAGCTGTAACTCGAGTGTTTTTATGTAAATTAACGACTTTCCCATAAAAACGTGTCGACAATCGGTTCTCAGGTGTGATAAAAAATATGAATATAACCAATTTTAACGTGAAACATTTATAAAAAATAAACAATGATATAAGTAATTAAAATAAATCACTAAATGGGTTCATATATTAAAAATGTTAAAAAAAAGAGAAATAAAATATTTACACAAGCATTAAATAATTTTCCAAACATTATTCGTGTGTTTTATTTTTATCTGTCATTTTATATATTGTTCTTTTCTTTAATACTGCATTATTGTATAATTTTGACACTGTATTTGTTTCATTTGTTATCCCCCTAGCCCGCTCCCATCTCTACGCAGATGATAAAACAGATCTACACAGATGAAAATTAGAAAACTGTAGTAACTGTGTAGCATTTGCAATTCATTGATTTTTTTTTGTGTATATTGAAATCCCCTCGTATATGTAACATATTGAAATCCCCTCATATATGTTTGAAAAATCGAAGAATATTTTTTAATGCATTTCAGTTTCCTATTCGTACATATTAAAACCCAAATAATATTTCGTTTTTTTCAGCGTCGCCAAATAATAAAAACCATTGAAGAGTTGTTTATTTATTTCGGGCTGCGTATTTTGCTCGATATTCTTTGATTTATGCCGCCCGAAGTACAACGTTTTCAAATTAATAATCTACGTCTTAATTTTAGTTGTGTTTTGTTATTTTAAGTTATGCGATCAATTTCTGAGGATAATTTGGTGACTCTCGGTAAAGCCAGCCGCTGATCAAGGCGTGTTCAGTTTTGTTGGAGTCCAAATTTATTTTCAAATACGAAATCTTTTCGTTTTCCTTTTCTTGTCATGGAAATGTAGCATGAAGTGACAGTAGCAGTTGGATACTTGGTATTGAGCAGTTTTACATTAGATTTTGAAGATGGCCTCATGTTGCCATTGTGCTGTGTAGCGATTATTTTGCTTGCCTTATCTCCACCTCCTTAGTTTCAGTCCCCAATTTTCTACCCCTTGTATTAATACCCCATGTGGTAGGCAAAATACTTCGTTACAACTGTTACTTCAGTGTGTTTACATACACTTGGCCGGCAAATTTAAACACAGGTTTTGACATCCGTCAGCACTTTCTTATCAGCCAACTCGTCAATATCAAGGTACATATTTAGAAATCAGGATCCCCATACAGGCCAATAGCTCTGTTTTCTTTTATAGAAATTCTTCATTATAAGAACTATTTTTTATTTGTATTAAAATTTACGTCGTTATAAAATTATCAAACCTGAAATAACTTTCAATAGTACTTAGTACATTTTAAACCGCAACTTACTGTTAATTTGCCGCTGAACGATCCACGCCCTCACTTTTATAACTTTGTGTTGAACTATAAAAATAAAAGGGAAATAAGACGCCAGTAATAAAAGCTAAGCTTTTTCCGCGAAGAACTTCAGTAGTTTTTAATGAATATTCATATTATCTCTTAATCAACACCAAGAAGTCTAGCAGCTTAAGAAGTTGTATAAGATTTTAGATTTTATAGTAGTTATTTGGCGCTATAAAATATTTAATCAGTGCAAGAAGTCGGAACGGTTATTAAAGCACGTTTTGGGAAATCAGGAGAAAGATAACTTTTAGTGCTAGTGGAAATATTAAATTACTGTATTTGATTATCCTATTGTAACAGGAGGACTTCAAAATGTAATTCTGTTAAAAAAATCAAAAAATATTTTAAATCCTATCGTCTGCGCCAATTATGCCTTAGATTAGAAAGCGGTTAAATTATTTTATTGTAAACATTACAACATATTGTAAACGTTACTTTTAAAAAATTTCTTTCTAGTTCTTGAGTAGATCTTCAGCTTTTGTGTTATTGCTTGTGCGGCAACTCATTTGTAATTATTAAAATTGTACTATTTTATTTATAAAGTAGTAAGTGTTCATTATATATACACAAACTTAATATGCTTGTATTTCTACATACAAATACGTATATACCTTACAGTAATGGCTTAACAATGTTGAGCTCTTTCTGCATATCGCCGTTTTCGTATTATTCATAACACAGCCCCGTAGGGATGTGTTCTCTTTGATGCTCTTTCTTTGCCTTTTACATTTGAATTTGGATTGCCGGTTTTCAGATCGTCTTTTCATACTTAAACATCGTAATAAAAATAATGCTGTATGTGAAATGTTATGCCGCAAAGTCTCGTGCACTTTTGAGGAATATCGCTTTTTGAACCACCGACAGATGCAAATAAAACACAAGAGATGAAAGTCTTGGAGGAATATTCTAAAAGAAGAGAAACTATATTTTTGTCGCTGTATTGAAAGGTTATGTAATCACAAATAGGGAAAATAAAATATATTGATCTTTAAATCTCACAAGATAAACTACGTCGTTTTGATTTTCGAATCGTAAGGAACTATCAAAATGAAATTGTCAAAATAAACTACGAAGTTTCTTGAATATCGTATGCATCATGTTCGTGTCAAGAATTTTGGTGAAATGTTAAGAAGTTTCTCTTACGAAGTGCAACCGGTATTAGTTGTTTACCGCCAAACGTACGCTTTAGCCATCCTGCAACTCAACGAAGAGCGATGAACGAACTATCGTGAGTGATCAGGCCCATTTCCATCTTAGCTAACGTGAACAAACAAAATTGTCGTCCCTGAGGTACCAAAAATCGGTGTACTGTCCATGAAAAGCCATTATACTCTCTCAAAGTTACTGCATGGTGTGCAGTATTTTTCTTTGAAAATGGCCCGATGGAAATTGTATTCCGAAAGTGTTCCATTGGAAATAAGAAAATTTTATTCTTCTGATTCAAGTGCCATCTTTTTCAAGTTCCGAACGTTGGCGATCATCAGGGCTATACGTATTTTCGAAACTGCTGACCGAGACAATTCTTTGTTTCTACAGCTAAACCATTCCCGTAAATTCTTTAGCCAGGAGTTTCATCTTCTTCCTATGGACCTTTTTCCTGCTATTTTTCCTTGCATAATTATTCGAAACAGTTCATATCTTTTGTATCTTGTAATGTGTCCCCAGTACTGCAGTTTTCGTTTTTTGATCGTAAATATGACTTTCTTTTCTTTATTCATTCTTCTCAAGACCTCAACATTTGTGACTCTCTCGGTCCATGATATTCTCAGGATTCTGCGATACATTCACAGTTCAAATGCCTCTAATTTTTTGGTATCAACCTTTTTCAACGTCCATGACTCCATTCCATAGAACAGTACAGAAAGTACGTAACATCTCATCACACGAAGTTTCATTTCAAGGCTCAAATCTCTTCTGCAGAACACTCTCTTCATTTTAGTGAATATGTATCTGGCTTTTTCTATTCTTATTTTGATTTCTGCTGAGCTATCGTTGTTTCCATAAATAAAAGTGCCTAAATATTTGTATTTGCTAACTCGATCGATAATTTCATTGTGTAAATATAAATTTTGGACATTTTGTGTTGATTTCGATATTACCATAAATTTAGTTTTCTTTGTATTCAAAGATAGTCCATATTCTTCGCTGCAGTCTGCTATCTTATTCACCAATGTCTGTAGCTCTTCAAGTGTTTCTGTGATCAGAACGGTGTCGTCGGCAAATCTCAGATTGTTTAATCTAACACCATTTATTTTAATATCTACGGATTGCTCAGAGAGTGTTGTATTCATTACGTCTTCGGAATAGAGATTAAACAGGGTTGGTGACAGTATACACCCTTGTCTCACACCTCGCTTTATTTCAATTTCTTCAGTGGTATTATTCTCTTCTCTCACTACTGCTTTCTGATTGTAGTACATATTTGCTATTAGTCGGATGTCTCGTTTATCTAAATTCTTTTCTGTCAGGAGTCTTATTAGGTGATCATGCCGCACTTTATCAAAGGCCTTGTTGTAATCTATGAAACACATCAATACATCTTCATTTATATGATAACGTAATCATAACGTTCAGTGCAAACAACGCCTCTCCTATTATTCTTATTATCTGGTATTATTGATGTCCATTTCCAGTTTTCTGTGTACTCTAGAGTGTATAATTTTCAGGAATATTTTCAGTACATGGCTCATCAGACTGATTGTACGGTAATCACTACATTGTTTGGATCTTATCAGTCATCCACCTTTGCTTTATTTTTGGTTTTTCTTTAGTCAGAATTTTCTTCGCAGGGCATGTTATCGCCACTTTTACGTTTTGCCATTTTTTATTTATGTTGTTCGTTGGCTGAGATGTTTCTTTTTCATGAAGTATTTTCAAAATATAATTAATACATTTTTGCAGTTTCTCCTTTACCTCCAAGTTACATAAATGACTGACGTCTATCTGATTTGCTCCTCTTTTCTGCTTTGATCTTTTTAGTTTAATACTCATTTGCGCTATTAGAGGGTTATGGTCTGAAAAGACATCTGCGCCTGGGTAAGCTTTAACGGATTTTAAGAAGTTTCTGTATCGTTCGTTTATCAGTAAAAAATCAATCTGGTTTCGAAATATTCTTTCGCCATTGTCCTGGGGTGATTTCCACGTATAAAGTATTCTCTTTGGTAAGTTGAAGAATGTATTAGATTCCGTATTCTCCTACATATTTGCAACTTTTTCCTTTACCAATTTTTGAGTTAAAATCACCTAGAATTATGGTGATGTCTCGTGGTTTCGACGATTTTAATACTTGATTGATTTCTTCGTAGAATTGTTCAATTTCGTCCTCGGATTTATCTGCAGTAGGTGCATAGATCTGTATGATATTTAGTTTACTTGTGTTTGTTTGTAGTTGGAGAAATAAGAGCCGATCTGATACTGGAGTAAAATTAATGACCGACTGCATCATAGACTTAGATACGAAAACTGCTACGCCGTGTCTGTGTTGAGTACTACTGTTTCCAGAGTAATACCATGCCATTTGTTGTCGAAAAACTGCCAGAATTTGGCCACCTTGCCTCACTAATGCCTAGAATGTCGACATTGAATCTTTGCATTTTTTGTATTAAATTATGCATTTTGTCTGGATCATACATACTCCTCACATTCCATGTACCAATTTTTAATACTCTCTTGGGTGTTTTTCTATTTTTTTTAAAGAGTGGTATTTAGTACTTCACAGGGATTTTGCTGGTTGACGACCAGGGAGGCCCTGTGGTCTTCTTGTGATATACCTCCCATGCGGGATCCTGGTCTCCGATTCCCATGATCAGTGGTTGACGTGGCTTTTTGTTGTACAGTCATGATGATCGTACTAGAGATATCCATGATGGATCTTTAATGTAGTGGTTTCTCCTTGCCTTCTACATCCTTATGCCGTTGACTAGTAAATAGTTCTTCCGCCTTTAGTGCCAATTTCTTGACTCCAGGACAAAAGAGTGCCCTTTAACTTGCATACCAACCGAAGTTGGTCAACACGTGGGGACTGCTTATTCCGACAGACACTCGGTCGCCAGAGCCTCGTCAGTTATCTAGCAGGGTGCACCGGATGATTAAGATCAAAATCATCACACGGGCAGGTGAGGTTGACACTTGGATAGGAGAGGCTGTATGTTGCGCGTCACTATCCCTTACAACCCTTTTAAAATTTTATTAGGTTTCCATAAAAACGAATGATCTAACAACAATGTAAATACCACCATATAATCGTAATAAATTTATAAAAATCGTGCAAGCCGTTTCTGAGAGACGTTCCATACTTAAAACTCATTCTGTATAATGAATTGTGAGGTATAGTTACAGTATTTAACAAAAACTTTGTTTTATATATAGTAAATGTGTCGAAATGCAATATCTTTATTGGATAAAATCTCTTTTTGTTCACTCATTTATGATAGAAGATTATTAAAAATATATTGCGATGTTTGAGATATACGCCCCAATCAAAGTTTGTTGTTAAAACCAACAGACTGCAGAACGGATCCCTTGCAAGGGCAAACCCTTTTATCGCCGTGTCAAGCTATTTACTTTGTCTTGTAGATCCATCAAATTGGAACTTAATACTCGCAATAGTCTGCTAAGAAAAGCACCTCTTAAGTGCTCAAGTTTCGCTGGAAAATGGAGATACTTTGTAAACCTACTACTGCATTCAAATTATATTCTGGAAGAGAAGCGTGCTGCAGGTCTGAGTTTGTTTATACAGTGTGTTACAAGAAGTGGACCGAGAAAATTTTTTTGAATGTAATTATCAGCTTTTACAATGAGAGTTAAATTTTTTAAGCTTGATAGCAAAACAATAATGTTGTCAGTTAATATCAAATGTACATACCATACAATGGGTCTAAGTAAAGTTATCAATGAGAAAATTTGTTCAATCATTATTAGATTTTTTAGTTCTGGAAAATCCAATCCGGAAATTGCAAATGTGTTGCAATTGTCACGCTATAGTGTAAGAAATACAGTCAGAACATACAATATTACAGGTTTGGGCTTCACAAAACCTAGATGTGTACGAAAAAATAAAATAACTGAAGCAGATCGAAGGGCATTGAGACGCATTATAGTGAAAAATCGACGAGCAAATTATGTGGAGTTATTGGAAGACACGTTCTAGATTGGAAGACATGTCGTTATTTATCTATGAATATTACTTTATCTATTTTAATATGAAAATATAATACACAGTACTTCTACTCCTTTTACTGGTATATTCTAATTGCAAAATAAATTAGTTTTGCAACTTGTTGAATATCGAAATTCTTTTATATTAACATTAATATAATTTCAATGTATACTTTTCCTATAAATCGAAGAGATTTCGTGCGAAAAATAAGAGCTTACACAACGCCGATACTAGAAATAGGTCAATCTGTTTGTATATGTCTCTTTTATGGGATCTTGAATAGCGATTTTTTTAGAGAAGCTAAAGATGCGGCCATTTAAATAACTACGTCGTCAAAAAAAAAGGAGAGCTATAAAGAAACCTCTAAAAGAAAGTGTAAGGGTTAAGGTTTCATTCGAAAAACATAAAATCTTTACAATATGGTATCGACCTTTAAAAGGGAAAACAAAAATATTCAAGGTCTGAAAGTATCATACGGGGATGGTGCAAAAGTGTGGATAAAATTATTCTGTGTATGCATTTAAAAAATTAAGTATTCTGTTAAAAGTATAATATTTAATCTTCAACCAACGAAGCAGTCCTTCAAGTTAGTTTACTGAGGCTCTTTTCTGAACTTTTGAACAGTCTTTCTAGCTAGTTGTGAAAGAGGTTTATGACTAATCTTATTTCTGGTTCGTCTAAATTTTTTTCCAAGATTTTCTATCCATCCTTGAATTCTGAGTTTGAATTTGTATTCGATCGAGTGTGTGGCGAAGCAGGGATGCTGGAATAACATCATAATACTTTATTGATAGCGATTTGAATACAAGAAGTTTGACGGGTTTGTCATTCAACGTCATATATTTGGCTTCTCACTTCATTAAAGCTATAGCAGCTTTTGCTAAAATATTTAATATTTTTCACCACTCTTTTGTATAGTCCAGAGGACAGAAAACAATATTCATATACTATCGACGAGCTTGAGCTCAAGCTCGAGCTTACCGAGCTTAAATTTGTATCTGCCTGAGTGTCTAACGTAGCAGGGATGTTGAAATGACGTTATAAAACTACTGATAGCGATTTGAACACAAGACATTTGACGAATTTATAATATTTCGCACATTTTGTATAGCGTAGACGACAGAGAATGATATTATTAAATCGTTTTTGTTCATGACCATCAAAGTAGTTGGAAAATCTGTACGCTAACCATTGAAATAGGAAATATTAAGAAGACAATCTTTGGACTTTCCAAGTTTGACTTTCATTAAAGTCATAGTAGCCTTTGCTAAAAGAGTTAATCCTCTGCATATATATTATATATATATATATATATATATAATATATATATATATATATATATATATATATATTATTTAAAAATCTTCCTTCTAATTCGCCCCCGTATCTAGCGACGTGTTTTCCTCCGCCAGTAGTTTTTCTATTTGGCTTGGAAAAGTTTGTAATTTAGCTTTAACCAGTCGTAAAATGAGCCAAATTAGCATTAGGTGGAATTAAAATCTCTTGGTGCACCTGCGACGATATTTCGAACGACGACCTTATAGCTGGAAACATTAACGATATTTTCTGTAATTGGGGAATGAATAAAGAATCAGCACTCTATAAAAAGTTGTAAAGATTATTATTTTTATAATAATATTAATATTAGAATTAGGTATATAATTCTAATATTAATATTGGAATAGTAGATTATTAGTAGAGGTAGAGTCTTAATAAAACATTTTGTATAAGGCTATAATGTAACTATTTGTATGGGAAAATAAAACCGTTGTTTATTTCTATTCTCTGTATAAGTTCATCATATATTCTCACCTATTAGACCATCCTAGTACTTCAAATATTTATCTCAAAACCAAAATAAGCCAAATCGATTCAGTCGTTCTCGATTTATTGTCAAAGATAGTTATAAAAACAAGTCATATACATAAAACAATTTTAATTTACAATTAAAAAAAATAAGGGTCATTCATCGAGATAAAAACTATTCTAAGTTTTACCAACAAATAGACTTTCACAAAATTTTATTTCATACGGTTCAGGGGTTGTTGAATATTAGTTTGGACAAATATCGTGACACGAGATTTGTATATTATATATATATATATATATATATATATATATATATATATATATATATATATATATGTTTATATATGTTTATATATAGTAGATATAAACATATATATATATATATATATATATATATATATATATATATATATATAAACATATATATATATATATATATATATATATATATTATATATATATATATATATATATATACTGTTGGTTTAGAAATAATTAAGTTTGGATGGAAGAGATGTCTTGTTTCGAGGTCAATTTACTTTGTCTTTTGATCGTTTTAAAATTCATGTGTCTATTTATTTCGATATTACTAATAACAGTTAAAATGTTATTATTATTTGCGTCTGTAAATAAAAAATATAGTTCGTATCCGACCTCCATGCATAATCAATCATTAAATTTGTAATTATATGCTATAATCAACACATATGGAGTGCAGCAACATTGACAAAGAGACTCAACATATTTAGCTGATTGACGTAATTCGGCTATGCCAGTACAATTATCTAATATTGATGGTTATATTTGGAGTATTTACGTCCAATTTTACATAGAGGATATTGACACGTATAGATTTCATTAGAAAAACTAATACATAATTGAAACGAGGCCAAACAATATATCGATTTTTAAAATGTCTGTTGTTTAAAAATGGAAAACAATACAGCAAGACAAATGATATCTAATTAAAAGAGATTTAGTAAAACTAAACAATGAAACAAAAAAGTATTGAATTAAATACAAAAATTTGTAGTAATAATTTTTTAACAGGGATGTAAAAACAATAAATATGTAGAAGATTTATTTATTTATAAATATGTAGATTCGTTAGAAATGTATATTTACTGGCTATCTTTAGACATTCTAAGAAGAATAGACAACAACAGAGAGAAACTGGATTTCATCTAAATAAGAAAACTATGCTATTTGAGTCAAATAACACGTGGTGACAGATATGAATTCCTAAAGCTAATAATGCAGAGAAAGATTCAAGGCAAGCGCAACATAGGTAGAAGAAGAATGTCCTGGCTGAGAAACAATAGTTTGGATGCTGATCAACTGAATCATTGTAGGTTGTAGTGTCAAAAGTTAGAATATCAGTGATGATTGCCAACCTTCGTCGCTGAGAGGGCATATAAAGAAAAAACTATGATGAGAGCGAGTCCGTTAAATTGACACTGTACCAACACGAATGGCAATAAACAAACGACTGGAGACAGGTTGGCTTACGGCAGCCCCCGCACTTACACCCGCGCTTGAACCACATTGCTTGTCCGGATTACAGCGATCACCGAACAAGAAGAAGGCCGGATTAACGAGGCCCTACTGTATCTCAATTGACGATTGGTAATATTACTTTTCATAACTGATGTAAAATACTGGTTCATGTATTTAAAATTACCAATGCATTTTGACTTACCCTGTATCCGAAATATTTTCCATTTTCGTAGATATACTGCGCCTATGATTTATGAGGATAGTGATATATGTTTGTGATATCATTCTTAAGAGGACAAAGTTTTTTTATAATTACCATTTATTATTGTACTTATACCATGCTTATGTTAGGTTAGATAATTTAATTCGGTTCATTTAGCACACACATCGCTGAAATGTTAATATTTGCTGATGGAATTATACTACAATTTTTATTTAAGAGTGCTTATCGGTCGTGAGCATCATTCTCTCATGCACAAAGATTGATTATATCCTCCTTTCACAATATACCCAATTGAGATTTGAGAACATCAAAATCGACAGTTTGCGGATCAATACAATTAATAATGGAGGCATTTAGTCCACCACTCTGGATTTCTCTCACTTCGACGTCCGTAATCACCGATATATTAATAATAATTTATGATTTATCCCACGTCCATTGTTAGGATTATCAATTCGTAATCAGACGATGCCAGATTATTGACAAACATCAAGTGATCCACATGTCGGGGAGTGACAATGGGATTCCCATCGGTACTAATAATTCACGATCAATTGATGTCGTTTGCAGACATGTTGGTTTGCTGAAGTATTGCGTGCCTAGTTGATAATACGCAAAGAATAAAAATGCTAATGTTCATTTGTATAAGTGATAATTTCTTTACAAGATATGTCAAGCCAGGTGCCGATTTAAAGGTTATAAAATGGATAATATAAACTCCTGGACAAAATTAACGCACCACTTTAATTAATCTAAATATGTACAATAAGAACACAAAATAAAACTGAGTTACATTGAAATAATAATAAACACCTACAAATAACTCCAACATGACTTTATCATGACCTTAATTTAATTTATTGTTTCTTTAATAAAAATCAGTAAAGTAACACAATAAAATGCATCTGGGTCAACACGTATACCGTGTAGGCCCTCCTCTACTTCTCATGACTACATCAGGCAACAAGACAACAAAAGCTTGCGGAATATTCTTCTATTACTCAATAAAGGCCTCAATAAGTTGGTTGTGATTGGCAATAGGGGGTCTACGACTTCGAATGTTTTTTTAAGATACTCCCATAGATGCTCTATAGGATTCATGTCCGGACTGTTAGGTGGCCACTCTAACAATGAAATATCAACATCATTTAGATACCCAATCATCAATTTGATTAGTGCAACGTTTTCGCCATTGCCCTGGTCTTCGATAGTACGACCCTGTTTCATTATATCGCCTCACCTTGCGACTGATGCTAGAATGATGTCTTCCTAACAAACTTGCAACGTATCGCATTGAATATCCTTCATCTAGGAGAATCTAGAATTT
This sequence comes from Diabrotica balteata, assembly GCA_918026665.1. Lineage (NCBI taxonomy): Eukaryota > Metazoa > Arthropoda > Insecta > Coleoptera > Chrysomelidae > Diabrotica > Diabrotica balteata. Next base: position 200,564,933 of record OU898276.1, on the reverse strand, counting down.
AGATTTTTATGCAAATGAAGTGATTATCTGATGAGTGATAGATGATCACAAAACCTTGAAGATATCCAGCTGATTTTCTTTGTTTTTTTAACAATCATAAAAAGTAAGAAGGTCAATATTTGCCTATGAAACGTTCTTTAATTTGAGAGATTTTAAATTAAAATAGATAAGCAATTTACCGAGATAATTGCAAAAAACCCTTACCTTTGCAGTATTTATAAATGGTAAAAAAGATGGAAAAAGATTTTGGTAAAATAAAACTGACTCTTGTGGGGACTCTCAGGGTATGCCTTACTCAAAATATACAAATTCTTCAGACTATACAGAAGAAGATTTTCCGTCTTGTGTGACCCATGTTTTTTTTTGGATTTGGTAATGTTTGGTTTTTCTAATAGGACAACTAATAATGAAATAGAACTGCAATTTATCATGATCGTTATTCAAAACAAAGAGAGATATCGTTGAAACTTAATTATAATGAAATTGTTATCTTAAGAATTTTATAAGCAATAAATTGGAAGTCCTTGAGGTTTTTTAATACTTGTGATTGATTTATGTCAAGCTTTTACCGATTCTATTAGTGTTAAGTTTCTAATTACCAAAATGGACTCTATATCTCTACTGTACAATTTAACTAATTGATACAAATCAAAAACATGATATGCGCTTGTTCCAAAAAATCCACCGCCATTTGACACCTACCAATTTACAAACAGAATAGCGTGTTTTTAAAGTCTATATGGCAAATGGGATCGAGTGTATTATTTTGTCCATCACTGATATTACCAGATCAAACACAAAAGTATTGACAAACCGGTGAAAATAAATTGGATTCACAATTATACATATCAACTTGTTAATATTCTAAATTACATTGCATTAAACGTAATGCAAATGCGTTTCCTATAATATGTCATTATATACAGCATGTCTTACAAAAAATGTAACATGTCAAAAATATTAATTTATCAAATCCAAGTTCCAAATTTTGCTGAAGGTTGAAAAGCATTATGGTTTTTAAGTATGGCGACTGCCCAAAAATTAACGTCAATCAAACTGGTGGAACTTTTAACAAACGTATAGCAGAATATAAAAAGCCTTTCAGTAAAAGAAAAACAGATTCTACATGCGCACTTCACCTTCTATATTAGATCATAATCTTCCTTTTAATGATAAATTTGAAATTCTTTACATTCAAAATAAAGGCCTGAAGCTATCTTTATTAGAATCTATGGAAATTAACAAATTAAAAAATACAGACATAATTCTGAATGACCAGCTTAGGACAAACAGTTGTCCCCTCCTTAACTTATTCAGTTAAAGACACACTAAATGTAAACAGTTTCCAAAGCTACAATTGCCATTTGGATCGCCAACCTTTGAAAGGAGACAGCGCAACGAGAAGAATAAATTTTGTGGAAGTTTTGAAAACCCAAATTTGCCCATTTTTGCTATCTCATCATAGGTTCTAAGTAGTCCTTAGTTTCGTCTTACACGTCTTGGTCAAAATCCAAGGCAGCCAAAGGCAAAGGTGTCAACAACTTTATCATTACATGTAGCTTTAATATTCCCGATAGCATAGCAATATGTGGTTTAATGAATAATACACTTACTACTTCGATATAGATCTTAATTTTGCTTCCTTTATATGTGATGTTAACCAGGCTTCCAAGTCTTTATTCATTCTCCTAATTAGAACATTTTCAATAAACTGTTGAACGTTTGCAATTTTTGACTCAGTGACAATCATACATTTGGTTGTCTTCAAATTGATCTTATAGTCATATTGATCACAACATGCTTTGTTATCAATTGCATTGATAAATATATGGCAAATTCCAAAATCTAGTCTCTAAAAACTCATTGTAGAAATAAACAAGATGTTACTTTCAATTTTTGAATATTGCAACAAAGGTTGATTAAAACCGTTGTTTTTAGAGCCATATATATTAAATCCCGTCGTAGTATGGATAGTCCGACATCTTTGGGCTTTAGGTCTCATGGTCCAGAAGCACTGAACACATTTTTGATGGACACTAACAATAAAGAAAAATCAGTTCAGTTAATCGTGAATAAGAAAAAAAAAACAAATTATATCATTTCTGGATGTGTTCAATTCAATATATTTATCTAGATTACAGAACCTGCAAAAAATTTATCTCCTGCTACAATTAAGAAATATTATTTTAAGACCGGGTTTTGTAAAAAAGAACGAAGCAGACAAGCCTCCATTTCAGGTGACATATAAAAAAATAAGACTCAATTTTTTTATCAGGATTTAACAAAGAAAACTGATTTTCGTGCCAGTCAAGGTTGGTTCGAAAACTTCAAAAAACGGTACGGAATACGGTTTTTGCAGATAAGTGGAGAGAAGTTAAACACAGATGAGTCTGAGATATCTGAATTTATTTAGAATTTGAGCAAAACGATCACCAAATTAGACTGAATTCCTGAACAACTTTATATCGCTGATGAAATCGGTCTAAACTGGCAGCAACATCCAATAAAGCCATTTGCACTTCAGACAAAAAAAAAAGAACGTCTCACTCTCACGTTATGCGCAAATGCATCCCACAAATTGAAATTGCTCATCGTGGGTAAGTTCAAAGAACCTCGTGCCTTCAATGTAGTGTTTGAGTGACAAAATAACTTTTTCTGGATTGGTACAAGAACAGCTTTGTGCCATAAGGTAAAGATGAGCTAAGAAAAGAGAAAATGCCAGTTAAAGCCATCCTCTTGTTAGACAATGCTCCAGGGCATCCTGAAAAGGACAAATTAAAAATTGAAACTTCTTCTTAGGGTGCCTGTCCGTTCCGAACGTTGGCGATCATTCTGGTTATAATGATTTTATTGGTTGCTATACGAAATAGCTGTGTTGAGGTCTTTCTATACCATGCTCTCAGGTTAGTAAGCCAGGATATTCTTCTTCGTCCTGGGGCCCTATTTCCTTCAATTTTACCCTTCAAAATGCATTGGAGTAGCTCGTATCTGCCTTGATTTCTCATTATATGTCCCAAGTACTCCAGCTTACGACTCTTCACAATGTTGACCAAATCCGCATTTGTGTTCATCCTCCGCAGTTCTGCGTTCTGTTTTCGATGTCTCTTTTGGTATTGCCTTCTTTAGATATTATAGATCCGAGATATTTATATTCCTTACATGTTTTTGTGTTTCTAATTTCTAACTCTGGATCTTCTTCATCATCTCCTATTTTAAGATACTCTGTCTTTGACATATTCATATTGAGGCTCCATTTTTTATATTCTTTCTGTAGTCTTCTAAACATGTAGTCCATGTCTTCATCATCATTCGCTCTGACTACCTGATCATCTGCGAAAAATAAAGTTGTTAGACATTTACCATCGCCTATGTCTATTTCCATTCCGGATACTTGTTTCCTCCACTACTCTAGCGATGATTGAATACATATTTTAAATAAGGTCCGAGATAGACAACATCCTTGTTTAAGCCCCTTTGTTATTGGAAATGATTCAGATATATAGTCTCCTTTTTTAACAACACTTCTTGCACTTTTGTATATATTTGCGATAGTATCCACATACTCTCTACTGGGACCTACTTTCGTCAATGTTTGAAACAGTTTTTTCAAAGGTACCGTATCGTATGCCTTCTCTAAATCTACAAACAATAGGTGGGTAGATAGATTCCTTGCCTTCCGTTTTTTGATTACCTGCTGCAGAACGAATATACCATCAGTGCACGATCTTCCTGCACGAAATCCATTTTGTTCTTCTATGTCTTTGTATTCTGATTCTATTTTTTTTTAATATTTGACCGTACAACCTCCCCACTGAGTGATAACAGTTATTCCCCTATAATTAGAGCACTTCCGTTTATTCCCTTTCTTGAATATTGAGCTGATGTATCCAATATTCCAATCATCAGGGATATTTTGTCCTTTTAAGCATTTGTTAAAGTGTTGATCCAACATCTCATGTAATATTTTTTGTCCATACTTTATCAACTCAATTGGGATGTCTTCAGGTCCTCCTACTTTACCGTTTTTTCGATCTTTTGAGGGCATCTCTCCAGTTGTTATCTCACTTATGACTAATTTATCGGAATCAAATTGACTAATGACTAATTTATCAGAATCAAAGATGCTTTACAAGAGTGGATTTAAGATGACAATCTCAATGATGACTTAACAGATGAAGACATAATAATAGAAATGACAGAATCTGATGAACACGTGACCCAGGAAGCACAGAGTAAAAAATCTTTCACCTTTCAACTGTGATGATGGTTAGTGCGAGAAAAGTGCACATGGCTTTGAAAAAAATTTGACATTAAAGAAGATACAAGAACAAGCAACAACATACTGCCTTAAAAGGAAAAAGCAAAAGGCAATCAAAGATTTATTCAAAGTGTGGGCACAGGATGTATTTACATACGTTCATAATTAATCTACCTTAGTTGCAGCATTTAGTTATTTTAGTTCATTAGTACGTATAACGTTAATAAGTTATTATTTACACACTGTACGTACATTAAACCTATTAGCTTCCATATTTCTTTTAATAAACATGTTTTAGTTAGCCAAAATAGCTGTTTCACTTGCATAACAATCTTAGTAGCATTTTACTCATTTTTACTCAAAATTTAAGAATATTGTAGGCTGCTGCTAGCAAAACAATGCCAAATATATAATTACTTTCGATAATCCGGACACTTTTTTTAATCCGACACCCCTTTGGTCCCATACCTGTCGGATTATCAAAGGGCAACTGTTTTTTGTAATAACTAATTGCTTAAAATGCCTGTATTATTATCATCATTGAATTTTATTTCCATTAATATAGAAATGTGTTAAAATGATATTAAAACTAATGAATTCGGTTAGAACACAGACTGCTATTTTGATTAGTTTTTAAAAACGTTCCTGTGGATGATCATATAAAGAAACGTTAGGCTAATGCCCAAATTAATGATATAATGGGCAGCAGACAGGAAAAAGGGTGAAAAAATTGATATTTTTACGTTCCGTCCAAGTTTATTTGAGCGACAAACTGTATGTCTGGGCTAAATTGTTACACTTTTTGGTGTAGTGCGATAACTACCTTTGTATTTTATTGGCATCGACATCACAAAATATGCCAAAGCGATGCTCAAACTGAAAATGATTTATTGAAAATTTTATTCGAAATTATCACCGGTGTTCTAGGTAATGGAAATTTAAATGGAAGCGCATTTTACTGGATTTATTATTTTGATGTCTGTCAGCAGCCTGGAAAATGGACATAATGCAAAATGTGTGAAACAAGATTGGAATTCTGTGCACGGTGTGAAATCTAATGCATTGTTTAAAATGTTTAATAATGAACATTATATATGCGTTATAAAAAATGTTCGATTTTAGCCCTTGATGAATAGGTTTTGTTTGAGATAAAACACGTGTTGTGCAATATTACGTTTAAATTATTTTTTCTATAATTAAAAAAAAAATGATTATATATAAATTGTAAGTTTCAGTAGGACTTAGACTTCAAAGGCATCTTCAAAATTTTATTTACACCGCACTGGCGAGGCAACTATAGTAAAATAACTATGATTGGACATATTCTGTATGTTTGGATGTATACTAGTTCGCTCCTGCGGTCAGATTTTAATACCCCACAGAAAAGGGGCCTAGGTAAATTCGCTCCTGGTATATATTTCTTAGAAAAGATATTTGAATAATGTCTTCTCAAACCTTGTATTTATAATATTAATACTATATTATAATATATAATATTGTTACGAACGTGCATTTAACGAGGCACGTATAACGGTTGCATCTCGAAACAGCACCTCATGCTTCCATGCGGCGTCTCGAAAGCGACTCGATATTTCGAGAATGATCAGTATTGTATAAGCCTAGAGGTGGGAACTTTCTAGAAAATAGTAACTTTGGTATATATATGTAACGATCTTAGGAGTTAGTTTAGTTGATAAGATAGTATCGAACTGTAAAGTTATAAATAAATATATTTATATAAATTCGAACCGCTCGTTTTATTTAAAAACGGTACAGTTGGTGTCCGGTGTGGAGTTACAACATAAATCCAGCAGTGACTTTTGAAAAAGACTTTAAAACTTTTGAAAAGTATTGTTCGTCGGGAACATCCGCGTAGTTCGGTAGTGACCTTTGTACGAAAGAACATTTATAAAAGTACGTGTGTGCCTGTACAAAGATGCTGCTAGTACAACTCTCGGTAAAACAGTTGCGTGAGCAATTAGAAGAACGCGATGAAGACTGCAGCGGGTCCAAGGAGATCCTCCAGGAGCGACTAAAGAATGTTCTTAACAATAATGGAGATGACCCAGAGACATTCCATTTTCAATCAGCAGAAGAAGCAGTTTTAATGAAGATCGAAGAGAGTTCCAGAAAAAATGATAATAAATTCGAAAATGTGTCTAGAAGATTCGACGAGAAATTTGAAAACGTCTCGCAAATGATTGAAGAAACTTCAAAAAAAAATGATGATAAATTAGAGAACGTTTCCAAAAGATTCGATGAAACATTCGAAAATGTATCTAGAAGATTCGACGAGACTTCACAAATAATTAAAGAAATATGTATTCAGAACAATGAGAAATTTGAAGAAGTCTCAAGAACAGTCGATAAGATACAGAAAAATGTAAACGACAAGATAGAAGACGTAGAAGAGAAGATCAAACAATTAGAGACCATGATAACTAACACGAAAGTGCTACCACCAATTAATACGGTAGCTTTAGATCCGGTAGTAAAAGAAGAATCACCGAGAGACGAAACGACACATCATATGAGATTCAAATTGCCACCATTTGATGGAAAGTCCTCTTGGTCTATATACCTTAGACAATTTGAAGCTATTGCGACAGCCAATCATTGGACAGAACAAGAAAAGGCTGTGTACGGAAAGTAGTTCGTAACATGATGCCGAAGAAACGTGAACCCAGATGTTGGAATGGTAACAACGAAGGTCACATTCGCCACAAAGTGCAAGAAAATAATACAACAGTCAGAAAGCTAGAACAGATCGAGCACTGGGCTGGAAAAAGTCATTCAAATGCTGATGTTCAATCAAGACGGCCATACAGTAATCATTGTCTTGAATTAGAAGAACGATTTTGCCCCGTTAGGCGAACCACCGTTATTAATGACCAATGGCAGCCTCAACAGCT